>MU225533.1:415611-446092 GCA_018584345.1 Thuja plicata
AATAAAATACATTAGAATAGTATTTAAACTATTGATAAATGAAACTATTTAATTGATTGAATTAAATAGTTAGAGGAATAAGAGGGAAAATAATATTAATATTTTTGGACGTCTACATTTTGCCCCTTTTTGACGTGGCGTCGCAAGTGTCGTTTCGTCAAAGATAAGAAAATGAGTTGCCCCAGAGGAAGGGGGTTTCGAGGAGTCATGCTGAAGCAATGATGGTATAGGGTTTGCCCCCTCAAGAAAAGAACACAACAAAGATGACGTTGTGGAATTTTCTCAAAAAAGGACGCAATGGAAGAGAGGAAAGGAAGGGGGGAACAAATAGAAGACTTCTGAAATGCAATTAAGAATACAAATGCAAATGAGATTAAATGTAGCTAAGGAGCATTGGGGATCCATTTGTGTGTAAAAGTGTGGAGAGCACATCCGATTTTGATATTGTAATAGGAGGTATGCATCAGGTGTTTAGAAAATAGAGATGACAAGATTCCTTTGCGTGGACTTGACGCTCAAACAAAAGCACACTGCAAAAGACACATGTATCAGTAGCAAACAGTCACAACGCACCAAGATATAGCAGATCGAGGTAGTGGTGAGTAGGTTTGAACTGACACAAAAAGATAAAATCAATAAAGAAGGCCTCATGACCAAGCAGTCATTTGGTCCAAAGTTCTTGCCATGAAAAGGATTGATGTGATGAAGGATTTGATATGCCGACGTCAGAAGGATGCATCCTGATAGGAAAGGATTAGATTTGATTTGATTGAAAGATATTTGCTGGAAAAATTTGTGAATAGGATGGAGAGCAAGGACAGTCGGTCACAAAATTGATTTGGTGAAAAATTGTGTCATAGTCGCATGAGTCAAAACGTTGCTAAAAACTAAAATCTAGAACAATGCGGAAAGAACAAAGTGTTTATTGCATGGTTTTTTAGAATATTTGATGTTTTTGGAATTTTTGGAATTTTTGAATTTTTTGGAATTTTTCGCGATTTTCAAATGTTTTTGAGATTTTATGCATATTTTAGGTTTACAATAGGATGATATGTACACAAATATACACGGGGTGGGGAAAACGGGGGCGGGAAAAAAAAATTTGGGGAAAATGGGAGCCATAAGAGGCATTGGGGGGGTTAAAGAAGGTCATTTGTGAATAGTGAATAGTAAAATTTGAGCTCTGGAGTGAAACGATGGCAGACGAGAGGATGAAGGGGCAGCTTGGAGAGTGCGTTCGCACACATGGGAGGCCCACCGAGTGACTGATACTGGTGAGTTAGCCATCCGAGACCTTGTATTTATTGTTACAAAGTCATTTATTGCTTTGAGGGGGGTAGATATCGCATTAATGAGAGCAAATTGCATTTTGGATCGGAGACACTGGTTCTCAAACTGGCGTCTGTGCAGATGTCGATCCCTAGATCAACATCTTCACATACCCTGATCCCTGGATCGGCATCTCCGAAGCTGACGGTGTTGGACCGGTGTCTTCAAAGACACTAGACCCAGACCCACATCTTCGAAGACGCTGGACCCAAACCCGCGTCTTCAAAGATGCTGGTCTGCAGGAAAGCAGGTGGAGACATCGTTGTATGAACTAGCATTTCCAACTAAACTAACATTTGCGCCTAAAAGAGAAAATTCTAAGAGGAAAGGAAATGGAGGGATCTAGCTGGGGCCGGGGATGGGTCAGCATAAGACCTAGGGACAAGATGCCCCATTATGGGAAGGGTTAGACTACGACTAGAAGAAAAAGGTGACTGACATGGTGGATTCTAAAATTCTTGCAGGAGCAGTTCCCACCATTGGGATCACAAGAGCATTGGCCTCCTACCATGGAGTTGGAGTCTTAGCTAACAGAGGATAACAGGGGATTGTTAGTTGTAGTCAGGTTGGACTATGTGCCCCATTGGCCTAGGCTACGTGCGCACAATGGGATGATGACCGCCCTGATCGAGCGGTGGCATAGTGAAACCACCACTTTTCATTTGCCTACTAGAGAGGCGACCATTACTCTAGAGGACGTCTGGCAGATTCTACGGATACCCATTTGAGGGGCAATTCCTCAATACAAGTTGGAGGATAGCGACCATTATATGGAGATCACATTTAGGCAACCGATGAGGCAGATCCTGACATACCAGACCTGGATGCCCTGGCAGCCAATAGTCGATAGGCGACTGAGGCGGACAGCTCTATATATTGCCGGATTGATCAGGGGGTGGATGTTAGTAGATCTGGTAGGACACGACTTTGGTATGGGGTGGTCATGGGTGTTAGCTCAGATGCTAGAGGAGGGGACTTCATATTGCTGGGGGTATGTTGTCCTAGGACAACTATACCATGATTTACACATGGCTGCGTAACCCGAGGCATGCAACATGGGGATTGGGGTGACCTTGCTATTAGTATGGGCATGGGAGCACATTGCAGTGTTCCAACCGATGAGGGTGAGGGAGTCACGCTAGCCTAGGGAGTCCTATGCCTGTAGATATAGGCTCCCTCTGAGATATACCTCTGTTGGTCAGACTGGATACTGGTGATGGCTTCTAGATGAGGTACACATTTTCTACTGGACCCCATATAGGTTATGCGAGCCATGGGGGGTTATGGACTGGGTAGCAGGGGTGGAGGACATTTTTAAGGATTTTCTATATCTTTCATACGTTCAGACTGATTGCTTTCTACTAGGGAGGACCATCCACTAGATAGAGAGATACAAACCATCCAGGGTCATGCGGTAGTTTGGGATGTAGCAGGGAGTGGTGGCAGAGGATGCCTTACATCCTCATGTCACCAGGGAGGTAGGGACATGGGGAAGATACACAGATGCTCTCACAATGAGGGCATCTTGGAGGGATATGGTACGACTAGATTTTATGGCGTGGCTAGATATTACAAATGCGGGGATGACCCCAGAGTACACAACATGGTGGGATGCGCACACACCAGTGTGACTAACCGACCTGACTCAGGTGGCTACTCATGAGCAGCTGATAGGGGATCTGGACATGGATGATGGTACCGAGATCAGAGATGCCCCAGAGACCTCAGAAGCAGGTCAGAGGAGGAGGTCGCAGAGA
Source organism: Thuja plicata (assembly GCA_018584345.1). Classification (NCBI taxonomy): domain Eukaryota; kingdom Viridiplantae; phylum Streptophyta; class Pinopsida; order Cupressales; family Cupressaceae; genus Thuja; species Thuja plicata. The sequence goes on from MU225533.1 coordinate 418,698, forward strand.
CGGGTGATACCTCACATAGGGGCATAGGTATAGGACTAGGTGCCACAGGGACCCCCACCAACACTAGGACAGGATCAGGCATAGGCACCACCAGTGCCACCAAAGGTTTAGGTGCAGGCACAGGTATAGGTGTAGGTACCACCAGTGCCACCATAGGTACCAGGGCCACATAGGCCACCCGCAGGGTATGTGGCATAGGAGACTTATGATACTGTCATCGCAGAGCGAGACAACCTTTAGATAGAGTGCACTAGACTGCATGGTTTATTAGATATGGCAGTGGTGTCAAACGCGAGCCTACATGCAGAGATCGCCCGAATACAGGGGTTACTGATAGTAGAGACAGCATAGGCCAACAGGGTAGAGGGTGCATTGGACACCTTACAGGGTCAGGTGGATTCAAGGGAGTTTGTGATGGTGGACCTGACTCAAGATGCGGGAGACCTGCATGCTGAGATAGACACACTTACGCGCCAGCTGGATACACTAACCCTGTAGATGGAGCAGGTGATGAAGATGATTTCTCCATTGACCTCAGAGAGGGATGCGGCACTACAATGTGAAGAGGGATACAGGGCTGACTGTGACATCGCCCGACAGGTAGCAGTAGCAGGTGGTGTAGGACAAGTGGTGGCAGAGGCGTTCGCAGCTCAGGCTGACATGGAGGCATCCCACTATAGAGCACTATATCATCAGCTAATTCCTAAGGGACAAAGATGAGACTACTCAGAGAGGTCACATTCTAAGAGCACAGTGTGGACATCAGCTTCATAGGGATCAATGGGGATGCCACCACATCCACCACCAGGGCTGGGAGGTGGGTCATCATAGCCACTAGCATGATTGATCAGAGGATCATATGACACACAATTTTGCACTTTTGAGATTTATACATGTATATTGGCACTGAGGTGCACGTGATGTATTTTATTGATAGACATTGAGATATATATATGATGGGGACTCTATTGATGCTTATGATGTATGATCTATATGATGTGTTGATGCATACTATATGATTACTGACATTTGATGCTTGCAAGATGTGATGTATATGGATGACTTGCTTATGTATATATGATGTATGACTTATGCAGGATGGATAGTGCTTATATGTATATGATTTACTGATGTGTGTGGATGCAGGATGTGATGCATTTTTATGATGTATGCGATATACATGATGATGTTCTTATGAATATGTATATGAATGCCAAATGAATCTAAATGATGTTTTAACAATGCTAGACTAAAATGAATCTAAATGACTTAAGTATGCAAATGGTATATGAATCTAAATGTTGTAAAATGAACCTAAATGAATGAACTATGCAAGATGAATTAACAATGCAAGATAATGAACCAAAATGAATGACCAATGCAAGATGAATTAAAATGAATGATAATGAACCTAAAATGGATGATCAATGGAAGATGAATTAAAATGAATGTACAAACGAGTGAACAATGAAATCTGAATGAATCTAAAGATTGAAATGACTTAATTATGCAAGATGTACATGTTGTTAACAATGTAAGACTAAAATGAATCTAAAATTGATTAACAATGCAAGATGATAAAATGAATCTAAAATGAATTGATTATGCCAGCTAAATAATGGATTAATAATGCAAAGTTCTAAAATGATACTAACTATTGACATGATGATTAATGCAATTGGATAATGAACAATGTTTCTTGAATGATGGGTCTAATGCAATCTAAATGTTGAATCTAATGAGTCTAATGAAATTCAATGGATGAAATGGATGCAATGGGACTCACCTACATATTTGTTTTTTTTTGTGTGTGTCACAATCAACTGATAAACCAAACAGGTGGACTATGGAGGGTTAGGTGAGGAATGTTAGTAGGACGATGAATCAGGATGTTAACATGATGGTGGGAAGATGGAATGTGTCACGAATGTACAAGGATCAAACTAAGCTGATTAATTACCAGCGATTAGTTACAGTGATTATGTACAAAGGTTGCTGCCGAGATTTGATTGGATCATGTTACTTGTCTGGATGCGCATGATAGTTGTGTATGTTGATTGATTATTTCTAGAGGAAAGATACATCCTATGAGAACCCAAAGATAATGATAATCTAGATTTAAGTTGACGAGAGGAAGGATACATCCTTAAGACTCATTTCCAGAAAGATGGGACTTACCAAGTTGATTGATCAAATGTGCACTACAAGCAAATCATATAACCAAAGTAGGATAAGGGGAAACTCAAGACACGAGCAATATACAGGACTGTTTCTTAGGCGGCTTCAAAATAGTACAATGTATGGACAACAATATACAAGATTATGTGTACAAAATCTCAGGATACGAGATAGGGATATCATTGCAGACTAGTGCGTATGGTGATGCAAAAACCCAGGGAATATGGGGAATGCAGAGATTAGTGGAGGTGTGGTGTTGGTGATGGAGGGAGATGAGATTTTGATAGATAATGGAATGGTCCATTATGTGTGATGCCTATTTCTAGGTTTTCATCACCCATACTTGCCCAAGGCGCTCGATTGCCAAGTTTTCACCATTGGACGAAAGTTTTTCTCTTTATTTTTCTTTTTGATTTCTTTGGATCTTTTTTATTTTTTTGATTTTTTGCTATTGTCCAAGTGCCTGTTTACCAAGCTTTCACTGTAACAATCATTTTTTCAGCTTCATTTTTCTGCTTTTTAGATATTTTTTTCAGGACTATTTTTCATTATTTTTGTGCTTTTTTAGGACTTTTTATACTTTTTATGGATTTTCTCGGATAACTAGAATGAACAACCAGCCTTTAGGCATAGAAGTGCCTAAGATGAATGATGTTGATAGGATCATTCAATGGTTCTCCTTCAGGAGTGGAGAGTTGATATGCCCCAGAACTGAAGCATGCAGTGACAACATATGGGCCTTGCCAGGTGACTTCAAACTTGCCTTTCTTTTCTCAATCAGTACCCACTTTCTAATTTTATTTTAGCACAAGGTCCCCTACCTAAAACTAGCATGGGTGGACCTTCTTGTTATAATTCTACTTGAGTCTATTCTAGTAAACAATCAAGTGATCATAAGCTTGCTGGCGCTTTTCATCTAGGAGATCCAGCTGTGTGAGTCGTGCTACCCGGTAATCTTCATCATCAATCAGGCCTCTTAGTGACACTTAGAGGGAGGGTAGTTCAACCTCAATTGGTAAGACTGCTTCAGCACCATAGACTAGGTAGTAGGGACTAGTGCCAGTAGGAGAATGGTAGGAAGTGCAATATGCCCAGAGGGCCGAATTGATCTAGAGATTTCAGTCATAATCAGTATCATTGACAACTTTCTTGAGGATTTTGAGGATGGTTTTATTAGTTGCCTTAGCTTGGCCATTACCTTGTGGGAAATATGGGCTGGAGAAATGCTGATGGATATGGAGGTGAGCACAAAGATCACTGATGTGTTGATTTTCAAATTGTGTACCGTGATCTGTGAAGATGGTGGAGGGTATGCCGAAGTGGAAAATGATGTGATAGAGGATGAATTTGGATATCTAGACACCAGTAGTGAGTGTGAGTGGAATTGCTTTGACCCACTTTGTAAAGTACTTCATAGCTATGATTATGTACTTGTGGCCTTCAGAAGACAGGGGAGTAATCTTACTAATGAGGTCAAAACCCCAACAAGAGAAGGGCCAAGGAGGCGCAATAGGTCTGAGGTCCTGAGCAGGAGCATGGATCAAATTAGCATGTTGTTCACAAGGTAGGCACTTTTTGACAAACTCACAAGCATCATGTTCTATTGTAGGCCAATAGTACCCTATACATAGAAGTTGCTTGGCTAGGACCATGCCACTCATGTGGGCACCGCAGATTCTAGCATGTACCTCTTGTAAAGCCTAGGCGGCTTTGTTTTCATCTAGAGAGCATGTTGTGATAACCTCGACGATAAAGGGTATTGGCCACGAGGGTGTATCGTGAAGCTCTGTGGATAAAGTGAGATGGGAAGATATGATACCATTTTGTAGGTAAGCTTGGATATCATGGTACCATGGGGACTAAGGACAAACCAAGACACATATGCGATTCAATTCATCATTCTCATAAGCGAGAGCATGTAGTTTCTCAACTAAGAATTCATATTGCGTAGACTCAAGAGGAATCTCAAGAAGGGAGCCAATTGTGACCATTGCATCAGTAGCTTTGTTCTATAGACGTGGTACTTGTGTTATCTGCAAGTGGAGGAAGTGTTCTTTCAGCTTGTCAACCATCTGCTTATATGGCATCAATTTGTCATCTTTGGTTTGATACTCATCTAGGACTTGTTTGATGATGAGTTGGGAGTCGCCAAAGACCTAGATGTTTGTGATGTTCCATTCTATGGCCATGTGGAGTCTTGGAATTAGTGCTTCATGTTCTGCAATGTTGTTTATGCAGGGAAATCCCAATTTGAATGACATGGGGATGTAGTCACCATAAGGTGTGACAAAAAGTATTATTGCCCCTTCACCATGAGCTGTGTAGGACCTATCAAAGTAAATTTGCCACATTGGTTATTCTTCTATCATGTACAAATGCTCATCTAGAAATTCTATGACCAAAGGATATGCATCTACCAATGGTGCTTCGGCTAGCTGATCGGTAATGACTTGCCCTTTAATAGATTTTATGTTAAACTCACTTAGCAACATAAACATAACCCATTTTTCCATTCAACCTGTAAGTGTAGTCATAGAAAGTAGGTACTTGAGAGGGTCCACCTTTGAAATGAGCTTGGTTGTGTGACTAAGCATATAGTGGTGAATTTCTTGAGTGGCAAAGACCACTGCCAGACATGCTTTTTCCATAGGAGAATAATTGAGCTCATAACCCACTAAGGTTCGACTGATATAATAAATAGCTCTTTCTTTTCCTTCATCATTCAATTGAGTGAGGAGCACCCCCAGTGTTGTGGTAGTAGCAGAAATGTATAGGATGAGTGGTCAACCAGGTATAGGTGGTACCAAGATGGGTGGATTAGCCAAGTATTCTTTGATTTTGTCAAAAATCTTCTGACATTGAGGATCCCACTTGAATGTGTTGTCTTTGCGCAGGAGATGAGTGAATGGTTGGCACTTGTCTACTAGTTGAGAGATGAAACAGAATACAGATTGTAGCTTTCCTTGGAGGCTACATAGCTGTCAGAGAGTTTTTGGCGGAGACATCTCTATGATAGCTTGTACTTTCTTTGGATCGATTTCAATGCCTCATCTGGATACAATAAACCCTAGGAGTTTTCCTGATGTGACTCCAAAGAAACATTTCTTAGGGTTGAGCATTAAGAAGTAGTGTCCAATTCTATCAAAGACACATTCTAGAACATTTAGGTGATCTTCCCTTTTTATTGATTTTGCCAAGATATCGTCCACATAGTCTTCAAGGATCTTGTGAATCATGTCATGAAAAATGACAGTCATGGCCCTTTGATAGGTTTCCCTAGCGTTCTTTAATCCAAAAGGCATCATGTTATAGTAGAAGGTGCCCCAAGGGGTTTTGAATGCTATCTTATGGTAATCTTCTTCTGCAATGCAGATCTGGTTATATCCGAAAAAGCCATCCATGAGTGACAACATCTCATGTCTTGCTGTGAGATCCACAATCATGTCTATGTCTGGAAAGGGGAAATCGTCCTTGGGACATGCCTTATTGAGATATCTGAAATCTATACATATCCTAATTGATTTGTCAAGCTTAGAGATGGGAACCATATTAGAGATCCAATCAGAGTAGTCGATGGGGCATATAATCTTGGCTTGGAGTAATTTTTCTAGCTTCGCTTTGACAAGTATTGCCACTATAGGGTGCATCTTTCTAAGCTTTTGCTTGATAGGTTTGATGTTTGGGTCCACTACTAGATGGTGAACCACCAAGTTGAGATCTAACCCCAGCATGTGGGAGTAAGACCATGTGAACTTTTTGATGGATTCCTTGAGTAAAGTGACAAGATCACTTTCTTCCGCTTCAGTCAAATATGCTACTATGTATGTGATGGCAAGATTTTCTTTGGTACACAGGTTAACAGGTTTTTCTTCTTCGATGAGAATTGATGATTGTTCAGGCCTATAATCTCGAATAAGAGGAAGAGTAGACTCTTCATCCTCTGGCACATCAGAGAGGTTTTCACCAGGGGATATGTCCTTTTTTTTTACTTTTTCATGATCAGATAGCGCCCCAGAGGGGTTTTCTCTAGGGGATCAATTTTTCTCTTTTTTATTTTTGTTTTTTGTATCATTTTTGTGGCTAAAGTTATCCTCTTCACCAAATTATGCCTTTGGGTCCAGTTTGTAGACATATGCTAAGTCTTGCCCCCAGTCATTGTTGTGCTCGATTGCTCCCATAAAGCTTAGGAGCGCGTCCTCACTTTGGAACTCGTCAACATGTACGACACTTGGTTGGTCCCAGTCTATGAGTTGAGGATAGTGGAGGGGGAGGTTAATGAAGAGGATGGAAAGTTTTTGTAGGACAGCATTTCCCAAGAAGGTTTCATCATTGAAAGCATCATCATAAGCTCTCACAAATTTCTCTTTTGGGACATCTTCAATGTTAACAATTTTTCCCAGGGATCGACAAGAGGAATAGTTGATGAGCTCGTTGGTGTCCCCATTCGTGTCAGAGCCCATACCATGGCCCAGGTGCCTTTCTAGTTAGGTGGGTACAATAGGATCTTTCATTCCTTGCTCTTTATAACCAAGGCCACCTCCTTGGTAGTTCCATTTTTCTGTCACCAGTTTATGTGTTGCGGGGTACTTATCTTTGAAGTAATTGAGGCGACTTGTGTCCTTGGGTGGCGGATCTTTATATAGCCATTGGTTGATGTTTGGTGTCATTTCCTGGCCAGTCAAAGTACCTTTTGATATAAAAGTGGTAGGACCAAATTGTAGTGCCTTGGTTGTCTATGATTTTGTTTTTCTTAGATTAGACTGGCAGCCTTGAGTGTGAGGATCAATTGGAAATGCTCCAATTGCGAAGGCATCAGATAAAGTGTATTCACCACAACCTTTGTTGTTGATATTGACCGTGGACAAGGTGGAGGAGAGGATTGTTTCTAGGTCTGAATGGGTTCAAGATGAGCTGGCGATAGAATTGCCAATATCAATCTCGAGACAATGATTGGAATGTTGAAAGGATGTCTCCAATGCATTGCAGTATGCAAAGGGCTTGGGATCTGCGTGGATGGTGATATTAGTGCCTTTATATGGGAATTTGATGCACTGATGATAGGTGGATGCGATGGCTTGCATAGAATGAATCCATGGGTGTCCGAGGAGGATGTTGAAGGGAAGGTCAAGATCAACAACATGACATAATGTATCCTAGATAATCGGGCCCACTTGAATGGGCAATGATATTGTGCCTTCAGAAGTACGCTCTAGACTGTCATATGCTTTTATTATGATGACATTATTTGTTATATCAGCCTCAATGCAACCCAACTATTTTATGAATTTTAGAGTACACATATTTAGGGCCGATCCATTATCTATCATGACCCATTTGATGGTAAAATCTTTAATCGTGATAGCGATACGGAGTGGGATATTATGATCGGTTTCTTCAGAGGGTACATCTGTTGGTCTAAAGGAGACCCCACAAGATGCAGACAGGTGTCTAACAAGGTTTTGGAGTTCTGTGAGGTTGATGTCGCTGGGAACACAGGATTATTGCAAGGCTTTATTAAGGATCTCTTGATAAGTGGGTGATGTATGGAGAAGATCCATATGGAAATTTGGGCTGGAGTATTCCCTAGGTGTTCCAAAATGTTATATTGGGTCCCAACAGATGGAGTGGGACTAGCACCTGCAACTATTATCCTACCTCTACGAGTGGTGATGGCACATTGGTTATTGGCGCCCTTGACATGGATGACATTGATGGAGGACTGGACTTGGGATATGCAGCCAATGAGATTATCGTAGTTGATATAGGCATTGGTATAATCTTTTCTGTCAATATTTTCTGCTTGTTTGCCTTTTCCCTGATCAGAGGACTGAGCAGGATTGACAGGGCCTATACCAGAAGTGTATTTAGGGAATGCATTTTGATAAATTTTAAGGCCTGTGTTTGGCGATGATTGGGTAGGAGAATCCACTTCGATCTCCTTGCGGTCAATGAGATCCTGGATATAGTGTTTCAGCTTCATGCATTTGAGAGTGATATGTCCCTTAACCCAATGGTATTCACAGTACTTGTTGTCTTTATACCAAGCTGGCTTAGGAGTTGAGTCATCAAATGGCTGTGTTTTAGGATACACGAGTTGGTTAGCTTGGACTAGCTTGCGGAAAATGATGTCTATAGGTTCACCCAAAGGGGTAAAAGTGTGTTGTGGTGTATTCTAAGCATGAGGTCTTTGTTGTCCATGCAAGACTGAGATAGCATTTGTTTGATTCATAGGACCTTGATAGTTGTGTTGATATGATGTCCCTGGAGGGGGATAGATAGGCGCACCTTGAGGGTGCATCTTTTGCTAATATGTTGGTTGTGGATATGTGGGAATGGTTTGTTGATACATGGGAGGAGGTTGAGGGTACATTGGTGGTGCTTGCTGATAAGTCTAGGTAGGCGCATTAGGACTAGCTACCACAACTTGAACATGCTTGGTGTCAGTGGCTCCATCTGTTACCGCATTTTTGTTCTTGTTCTAGTATCGTGATCGATCATTGTTATGTTTATCAGGCTAGGATTATTTGTAGTGCTTAATGGTACCTTCTTCTACGAGACCTCATTCAAGGTCCATACCCTTGATTTTGATGTCGTGATAAGTTTGTATACAATTCATGCGCATGTGATATGAAAGCTTAGGATGAAGGTTGTTAATTAATATCTTGATAAGATGTTTCTCTGGGGGTTGGTAAGACAACCTGGTGGTAAGCCCTTGCCAGTGCTGAAGATAATCAGCTAGGCTTTCTCCTCCCTTTTGTTTGGAATTTCATAGGTCAAGGAGTGAGAGTTCATTTTCGACATTATGTGTGTATTGGGCCACAAATTTTTTAGATAATTTCATGAAAGTAGAGACTGTGTCGTAAGGGATTTTGTAGAACCATTAAAGAGTGGTGCCTCCCAAGCTTTTGGGAAATAGTCTCATGAGGAAGTTATCGCTATAGGCCACTTCTTGACAGGCCATGTAGAATTCTTTCATGTGACTCACAGGATCACCCTTCCCCCGATATTTATAAAATTTTGGGGTCTCAAAGTGTTTAGGGAAGGGTATAGCAGTGATGGATCAGTCAAACGGATATGGACACACTTCCTCAAACTTGAATGTTTTATCTTTTGTCCCAGCTTTTAGCTCCTTGGGGGCATTCTTCATTTCCTCCCATTCATGATTGATTTGTGGGGGAGGATTGTTGATCATGATTGCAGGATTTCCTTGTGCCTAATATGGATCAAATGGCGAGTATGGAGGATTCTATGGGAGATATTGTGGTGTTTGGTAGGGTGGTTGTTGTTCAACGTATGTGGGTTGTTGTGGTGGAAGTTGGGGTTGAGTGGAATACTGTAGTGGAGGAGGTGTCAGAGCTTGATAAGATTGTTGCAACAGCTGAAAATATGCTTGTATTTGTTGCAGTGTTGGATAAGTGGAATGAGCCTGTTGCGCACCTGCATAAGTGTTTTGTGACGGAATTCCCCCAGTAAGAACTTGTTGTGGAGGGGGAATTGTTTTTGATTCAGCAGAAGATGGCATGGCTATATAGTTGGTGGAATGAGTTTGTTGTTGTTGCACGGGTTGTGTAAAAGCATTAGCAAATTGTTGCAGTGATTGTGCCATGAAGGGATTTGTCCCCTGCATTTGTGGTTGCGGCTGATGTGTTGTTTGGATAGTGGGCTATGCAGCTGCAAAGGGGTTGATTGGTTGTTGTTGCACTTGGGATGTGAACGGATTGGTGATTTTCTATTGTTGGATAGGTTGTTGTTGTTGCTGCTGTTGGATAGGTTGTTGTTGTTGTTGTTGTTGGATAGGTTGGATGGGGATTTTGGGTACGGTGAAGGGATTTGTGGATGGTTGCAATATGGGGGGATTTGGGTTGACCAACATTTGAGGTGGAATTGCGGGCATTTGTTGTGATTGCATTGTTGGTGGAGTGGTAAAAGTGGACCCTTGCGGAAATAAGGGTTGGTTATAGGCGTTGGTAGGTGGCATGCCTATGGGGAAGAAAGGTAGAATAGGCATGGAGACTTGGGTTCTTTGATTTTGTGATCTGGTTGTAGTACTTTGAACGAGTTGAGTAGGAATGGGTGGAATAGTGGTTTGCTATTTTCTAATAGGTGCTGGTGGAAATTTTGCAACGAATGTTGGGATTTCTTGCAAAAGAGGATCGATTGTGGCTTGCGAAGGTGCTTTCATAGTGATGGGGGGTATTTCTTGTGCTGCTAATGTGGCATCAGGAGGTGGGGCTCCCAAGGTAGGTGAGGGTGTTGTGTGTATGATGGAAGGTGGAATGGAGGGATGAACTACTTGTGCAAGAAGAGTTCCCACTTGTAAGGCTCATTGAAGTGGATCAAAAACTTTGTTTCTAGTGGGATAAGGATGTTCCCCTGGAGGTTCCATAGGTCATGTGACAATTGTGGGTATAATCCAAGGTGAAAGTTAAAGTCCTTATTGTTGGATGTCCAAGAGTACCTGGTTGTTGTTGCATCCACTCATGGCGTTTACCATGTGGACAAGCACTAGATGGTTGATAAATGTTTCCATGGTACTTAGAGTGGGAGTTTCATTAGTGTCTACCCATATATTTTCAATTTGATCATTGGGCTGAGGTGCATAAGTGACCATGGTGTTGGTGTTGTCAGTCATAGGATTAGATGAGCTAGCAACAAGATTAGGATCCATGTTCTTTCTATTCTTAATGGCTCATGTGATAGGTGGCATGAAATGATTATCCTAAAGGTATATGAAATGCAAGATGTATGCAAGGATGCACCTAGGAAACTAAGGATGATGACACTAGGATTATGATGTGCTTAAGATGATGGATGTTTTTCTACGGATTAAGGATGACTTGATGTATGCAAGGATCAAGGGTTGATTTCCCTAGTGTAGGATCAAGTGGATGTGATTGTCTACCTAAGACAGATTTGTGGTCTTTGGCGGACGAGATTCTTTGTTAATGCAAACCAACCTTTTGATCAAGGTGATGAGGTTGCAAAAGACAAAGGGGATTATCCTAAAACAATGCTTAGTTTAAGGACACTCAAGGATGGGGTTTGATTAAGATGTAGGTTTTAGCAACTCAAAAGGGTATGCAATACCAGGTGAGGGGTGTGATCAAGGATACTTTGGATGATGATTAGGATGATGCTAGGTTGATTAGGATTGATTTTATTAATGCAAGATCATGCTAGGATGAGTGTGTGATGTGTTCCTAAGGATGACAACCTAAGGGCGGTCCTAAAATGCAAGCTAAGTGAGCTTTAAGAAGAGGAGGAACTTGTGTTTGTTGTGGTAAACCGACTAGTCATATTGTTCAACTCCAACAAAAGAAGAGTTTAGACGATATTTTCCCATGAAACAAGCAACCTTGTTGTTGTAAATCACTTTTGCAAATTGTTCTTGTTTATGTATTTCTTGTTTGACAGAATTGACAATGTGTTGGTACTTGGTAGCCTCTCAGGTTGTGTTTTTTTATTCTCTTTGTATGGGTGGTAACGGAGTTTTCATCTTCTTATGCTTTTTGGAATCGGTCATGTCCTATAAGTAGATTTGATCTTGGATGAATAGTTGGAGGTTTTTAAGACATATCTCATAAAAGACCGAATTATTTTGCAAAAGGATGTTTGTTTTGATAATCTGGCAAAAAGCTTGATCGTGTTCTGATTTTTCAATAGGTTTGTTCTATGGCAAGAACCAATTTCAACATAGTCAAACTGGAATATAACAAGCATGTGTCTAAAAATAATCTGACAAGGGACAAAGAAACCTTGAAGGATACAAGCATGTGACAAATTTGAATGTTGGATATTTTTTTTTTTTTTTGGATTTGTCAATTTCTTCAAACACTTCAAGCACAAAATCTACCTAAGGAATTGGCATAGCATGAAAATACTTGCTTGTAAGCTTAGGCACACACACAAGAGCTAATCAGAATATGGCCGTCACCAAGCACGCAATGGCTCCAGTCATGATGTCATATTATTCAGTTCCAAATGCTCAGGGTGGCATGAATGTACGAGTGATCTTGGGGAAGTTACTATCTTCCTTGCACAAGCATTATCACCTTTCGGGGGTGTTTCAGGTAGCTTCTAAGCCTAGAGTGTTTAGTATGGTTCTCCATTTGATTATATCCTCTATGTCCGCACAAGCATGATTCAGGCGTATAGCCCCATAGAGCGTCTTGACAAAAGTGGTCACGTAAATGTGATTAAGACCACGAGGCCGCACTTAAGTTAGATGAGAGCTGAGTATAAGCTCAAATGCCAACCAACTCCCGAGGCTTTAACCCCAAGGAGTAAATTTGATTAACATGAGTTAGAGTGGTGTGGCTTACACCTTGTTCTCATGTGGGTCATTCCTGGGAGATTTTTTCCTCAACTGGCAGGCCCATCTAAAGGATTCATAGTAACCTGGATTGGCGATAAAAAGGAGTCTGGATTTCTGATTTTCCCACAAGGGGAAAAGAGCATAATCTCCTATCTAATATCATTTTCTCCACAAATATGCAAGACATGCTTTATTCTTTCTAAAAGATTTAATTGTTCAACACTAAGTAAGTGTGTCTAGGTTTTTGATCTTCCCAAAAGGGAAGAGAGCATAATCCCCTAACACTCACTTAGAATTAAGAAAAAAAATCTAACTAATTAGTCTAGGTGCCAAAAAAAAATTATACAAACACAGTCATTTGGTCAATATAGATTCGAGGCAACCTGTAAGACAAATGTGAGTAGTTTTGAATTTGCGTCTTTGACAAGCGGTGTTGCAAAACAATCAGTTTGTAGTTCCAATTTTATCTTTTGGCAAGCATTAAAAACACAAGAAACACTTCACAATCATTAGTTCAAGATAAATCCAACTTAGACAGAGCACAGACGCCAATTTAGGGCGCAAACGCTGATTCTAGTTTTTTTTCTAAAAATGACAGAAAGCAGGAAATTCTCCAAAAAACACAAAAAACTAGAAAAATAGCTATACCAGCCGGAGACGCCGGTTTATAGATCGCAGACACTGATGCAGGGCAAAGATGTTGGTTTGTGAATTACAGACACCGGTTCATGAACTGGCGTTTACGCAGACATCAATGTACCTACAAACACAAAAAGACAGCAAACAAAGTCACTTTTCTTCTTTTTTAGTCTTTAATTATATCAAATTTAGCCATTTACAGAATTTCCAAATATTAAAAGCAAGTGTGTTTTTGAGAAACTTTTCAAGATTTGTTTACTTTTAATAAAATTTTAGCATTACAACACCTTGTGAAAATGATTTTGTGATAAAAAAATAGAGTGCTAAAACCTTAAAAGTTGCGAAAAACACAGTGAATCTAAAAAAAAACTGAAAGTATAGCTTGGAAAGTCTAAAATTAACAAAGCCAGGAAAAAACAATGGTTCAGGTCGTAGACGCTGGTTCAGTGCAGACGTTGAATGACAGTTCAGTTAGAACTGGCATTTGTGCAGATGCCTCTGCGTGAAACACAGACGCCGATTTGTGTTCTGGGCAAAATTTGAATAGAATTAAGACAAGAAGTTAGAATTTTAGGGACGTGGGTCCCACCGAGCGTGCCAGAATGTGTACGAGGAATCCTTCAAATTGTTGGGAGAAAGATCAAACATGCAAATTTTAGTGGGTTAGCACATAAATCATATCAAAAAGCATGTAAAAGATCAAACAAACAACAAAGAACACCAAATAACATCAGATTAAGCTAAAAATAAGTAAACAAATGCACCCTATTTTACTCATTTTGATTTTATTTTATTGATGGATGTGAGTGTGCTCTCTAAAACACACAAAGTACAATGGATCCCAATGCAAGATTGTAAAACAAGAAGAAATATTCAAGAGCTAGTATGAAGAACTAGTCTCAAATCTTCTCTAAGATGATGAATCTAAGCTATCAAAGTGGTATGCAAGACATGAGATTATAAAACTATAATGCAAGAACTATGATATGAAATGCAAAACATGATTCATTTTAACCAAAAGGAAACTAACATGTGATATCTAAGTGATTTATCATAAACTAGAAGCATATGAAAACATGAATTCAAGAACTATGAACTTCTAAATACAAAATAACATGATAACAATGCAAACTGAGAGATGAAAATATGAGAGGAGAAGGCCTCTATTTATAGAGTTTTTGGAGAGAGGAAGAGGCTTGGATGAAGTGGCACCTATGTGGCATCCACATAAGAGCCACATAGGAGACACATGGACTTGAAAAGATGGCCAATTTTGAGTCAAAATTGGCATTAATGTTGAGTAGCTCAATATTTCAAAAGGGGAGACAAAGTTGTAAGAGGGAATTAAAGAGGAATGGATGCCCATTTTGGAGAGAAATTCCCCATGTGGGTGAGCATTCCATTAGCCTTAGAAAGGTTAGGAATCACCCATTAAACATAGTTAGAAGGATAGTTAGGTGGGGAAGCATACTTAGGAAATGAGGTGATGGGAGTAGGGTAGGAATAGGGTAGGCTGTAGGGTAGGATTAATAGGTTCCTAGCTAGGGTTTTAGGGTATTATTCAAATCAAATTTGAATAAATTATATTTTAGAAGAACTAGGAAAATGGAGGATTTATTAAATATAATAAATTAAAAAGGGATTTTGTGGAGGCAAATGTATTTAAATAAAATACATTAGAATAGTATTTAAACTATTTATAAATGAAACTATTTAATTGATTGAATTAAATAGTTAGAGGAATAAGAGGGAAAATAATATTAATAATAATATTAATATTTTTGGACGTCTACGCTTGTTCATACAAATTTGTGTGGACCCACCAAGATTAAAATATTAAAAAGATATAAGTGTTGTATCTTACTAAATGATGATTATTCTAAGATGGTATGGGTGACCTTTTTAAAGGAGAAATAAGAAGCCTTTGGGGGATTCAAGGATCTCAAGATAATGATGGAAAATGAGAGATTAGATAGAGATGAATATTTTACATCCAATAAGTTTAATGTCTTATGTGAGATGATTGGAATTGAAAGACAATTGTCTACTTCCATGAATCAACAACAGAATGGTGTAGCAGAACAAAAGTACATATCAATCTTTGAGACTTCTAGGATGATGATTCTTGAGAGGAATATTCCACTAATATTCTGGAGAGAAGCATTAAGCACTGCAACTTATAGTCTTAACTGTGTAGATCAGGGATGGAACTGGTAAGACACCTTATGAACTTTGGTATGGTCATGTACCCACTGTTACGCACTTTAGAATCTTTGGTAGTAAATATTACATAAGGAAAGATGAATATATAAGAAAATTTGATGCAAGAAGTGATGAAGTTATTTTCCTTGGGTTCTACCAATAGTAGAAGATATAGGCTCTATAAAAAAATAATGAATAAATTAATAGAAAGAACAAATGTTAAGGTTGAAGAGAATCTTGAGAACTTGACAAAATCCAATAAGTCTAAGGTAGGAAGGAAATCTAAAAATGATAATTAATGAAAAGGAAAATTGGTCCAAGCCTAGGTTTCAAGTGTATCAATGACTGCAAGTGATGAAGACACTAGAGAAGTTCCAAGGCTTGTGCTAAATCAAATGTTACCAAGGAGTATAAGGTTAAATCGCATAAAAGACTAGATCAATAATGACAAACATAAAGGATCTCAAAAAGTAAAAGGATTTGTGAAGAACCAGATATGCTTAATGGAATATATAGAGCCTAAGACTATGGTAGAAGCTTTCCAAGATGAGAAATGGATTGAAGAAATGGAAGAAGAGATATCATAAATTGAGAAAAATGACACATGGTTTCTTATCCTAGGACCTAAGGAAAGTAATGTCAATGGCACCAAATGGGTATTCAAAATAAAGTCAAATGGAGAAGGAGAAGATGTGAGAAATAAGGCAAGGTTAGTATGAAACTCACAAATGGAAGGTATTGAATGTGGTGAGATAGTTACACCAACAACAAGGATGGAGGCAATCAGACTATTCCTTGCATATGCAGCTCATAAGAACTTTAGTGTTTATCAAATAAATGACAAATAAAAATTCCTAAATTGTAAATGAGATGAAGAAAAGCACATAGAGATTTTTGATGGCTTCAGCCTACAAAAAAGTGGAGATGTGAAATGTTCATTAGAATTCAAACTGTATGGATTAAAGAAAATTCCTAAAGTATGGTATTCCAAATTGGAAAAATATCTACTCAAACTTGGATTCAACAAAGGTACTGAAGATAGTAATTTGTACCTTAAGTTAGATAATGAGAATATTCTTATTGTAGAGTTCTTTGTTGAAAATATTATTTTTGGAGGAGATGATAGGTTGAATAAATAATTTGCATAAAAAATGCAAAAGGAATTCAAAATGCTCATGATAGAAGAAATGAAGTTCTTTCAAGGTTTACAAGTCACACAATCTAACAAAGGAATTTGTATGAACCAAGCCAGGTATGTGAGGGGATTTCTAAGGAAATTTGGATTGGATGATTCAAAACCAATAGGAACGCCTATTGAAACAAGATGCAAACTATCAAGGGATGATGAGCCTCCCAAGGTAAAGGAGTCAAGATATAGATTAATGATTGAAAGATTACTGTATCGAACTCATACAAGACTTGATATCACGAGTGCAGTATGTCTTGTTGCAAAATTTAAAGCTGATCCAAGACATAATCATGAGGTGGCATTAAAAAGAATATTTAGATATCTGAAAAGGATAATAGACTTTGGCTTGTGATATCCCAAGGATAGTAGTTTCACCTTACACACATTCATAGATATTGATTAGGAAAGTGATGTTGATGAAAGAAAAAGAACAAGTGGTGGCACATTCTTCTTGGATAACAGATTGATCTCATGGATGAGAAAGAAGAAAAATGAAATTTCTCTGTCTATTGCAGAAGAAGAATACATTTTTGTTGCTAGAAATTGCACTCAAATCATGGAGATAAGACAAATGTTACTTTATATTGGAATTTTATTTGATGAACCTACCACCATCTATTGTGAAAATACAAGAGCAATCAACATCTCTGAGAATCTAGTACAACATAGTAATACAAAAAAACAAATCAATTAGGTACCATTTTCTGAAAGAGAAAGTGAGTGGGAACAGGGTAATATTAGAGTATGTGCCCATAAAGGAACAAATAGAAGACATGCTCACAAATCCACTGCCTAAGGATACTTTTTAATATCTCATAGGAAAGTTAGGGTTCATTACCCCTTTCCAAACAAAACTAATATGTAGAAGGATGCATCATTCCAGAAGAGCTTCATGAAGATATCATTAAAGTTGGATTGATGTATGGATGCTACTAGTCAGAGGGAGTAGTAAGCATGGCAAGGAAAAGTTATCTGATCTAAAGTTGAGTATTTGCAAGGAGGTACAAGGAAGTGCACAAATCAGTGAGATAAGTATTTGATAAGTGTATGGATGTCTCAAAGGTATGTGTGTGCAAGAGATTAAGATAAGCTTAAAAAATTTGCAGAAGTAGAGAAGGAAAATGAAGCAAATATTGGTATGACAAAGAAAGTGTTATAAGAACCGATGATAAAAAAATTTCATTAATGTCAAAGGGGGAGAGAAACAGATGTGAAAAACTATGAGCTATGATGAGATAGTACAAAATAAAAGAGTAGAGGCAAGAGAAGAAGATGTGGAAGACAAAAATATATCAGAGGAGAAGATAAGAAGGAAGCATATCAGATTAGAGATGTATGTTATGTATACTTTCACATAAGAAAGAAGTTAGATAAGTTGTGTGATATGTATCTATAGGGGATAAAGTGATGGAGAGAAGAGTATGTAATAAGAATAGAACATAGGAGAGCATGTTCCTAGGGGGAGAATAACCAAAGAAAAGAATTATTAGAGAGACTTTGAAATATAACTATGGATATTGCTAGCAGTACTGTTGATTATCTTTCTAGGAGTGAGATTGTTGGTTTCTAATTCTATTACTTATTTTTCACATCACATGTTGCCATCAATTCCAAAGGGGGAGATTGATGTAATATTGGAAAATTTATAAGATGATTTTTTTGTCATTGATGTCAACATAGCATAAGGATTGATTAGAGGAATTGATCAGAAGAGTTATTTTCTTAGTGCTAACTTAATTGTGGCAAGTTAACCATCAGAGAAGAATGCTAAAAGGTTTGGTAGGAGGAATATATTATTGAGATGAATTGGTACACATAGAGAAAGGATGATGAAGATTTTTACTCATCTTACCTAAAGTTATAGAAGGTTTCATGATGATTTGGATAGATAACCAAGTTACAGAAGGTGATTAATAGACAAGGTGACAAACTATGTCGACAAGAAGATAGAAAGGGGTTCGGTGTGCATAATAAAGTTATAATTGTTGGAATGATAGAAAGGTGTGTAATCAGAGGGGAGGGGTGAATCACTACCCTTAAAAAAATTTCAAACAAGTCTTTGTAAACATAAACTGTAATAACTGACTGAGTAGCTTTCTTTCACCATACTTGAAATATCATTGTTGAAATGTAAATGCATTTAATAAAAATAATAAAACAGTCATGAAACTCAAGTACACATAAAAAAATGTATTTTGGTATCTTAGAAACCCTTTTTAGAAGGTAAAAAATGCGGTGGGGATGGAACCCACAAAGCTTCACCAATGTAGTAATAAAGTATCCTGTTAGAGCTTACAAAGATTGATCACTTCTAGTGATCCTACCCTGTTAGGAGTAACAATAAGATTGATTAGATATACCTCGTGTGAGGATTTTGCAACACAATTTATGTGTGCACTCTATTAGGATATTTAGGCAAATATGGTTAAGTCTACTCTGTTAAGAAATTTTGGGTCTGCTACAATTGTTAGAGAGTAACAAAATTGTCATCTGAACAAATACAATCTGAATATTGTGGATAAGAGATCCTTTAAGTGCAATAAAATTATCACATTGTTATCACTGATAATACCTTCTGTACTGCTTGGTAGCCTTGTTTATATTCTAAAAACTGAATGCTTCAATGAAATCCTTGTGCTAAAACCCTTGTCTGATCTTGTAATAGCCTTAGTGTAGCGACTACTTGATCATAATTTTGATCATCATACTTTTCAAAAATAACATCTTATCCTTACATATATCAAACTTATTGACCTAATTAGGGTTTTACAATATCTTAGAAAACCTAAGATCAATGGTGTACAAAATTTACCTTGATCATCTATACATATGAAACATAAACAATTAATGATTGCATTCATAATTATTTCCCTCCTCGGTCATTGTAAACCATTTTCTAGCTTGGAAATTTTTTTTTACCTTGAATTATGTTCCATTACAAACTTTTATGTAACTGCAAGTTTACTTGATAAATATTGTCTCTCGGTGCTTAATGTATCTCAGTGATCAGTAATTATGTTGCTTGGTGATCACCACACTCTGTTAATTCTGCACTTGGTGATCATTACCGACTAGTCTATCTTTGAATCTGTTACTGACTAGCAATTTGAATACTAATGACAACCTTCAAACTCATAAGGAGTAAAATTCTCCCCCTTTGGCATTAGTATAAAAAAATTAGATATGTATACACAGTGACTAAGTGACTCAGTGACCCCCTTTGTACATGCTCTCAGTATGCATAGATATAGTATACATATGTTTCCCCCTTTTTTGAGAGTAATGAAAAAAAGAAATAACTTACAACTTGTCAAAAATGTTGGTATGGGTCTTTTGGAGATCTTCCATGGGGTCTCTCTCATTCCCCTTTTAAGTGCTCGAGGGTCAACTATAATGCCCCACCAGGAAACCTAGGATAACTAAGCTAAACATGACACTAATTTAACAGGATAATTTTTTTTAAATGTTTACAAACAATAATGATAACAACGCGGAAGCAATACAATGAAGTACATGACATACACATAAGTACAAATCAACAAAGATATTAATTCTTGAGGGTTCCTTGACGTAGAATTACTTAAGAAAAATAATCTACGAATAACAACCATAGAGAACTAACATAAAGGATACATCAACTAAATCCAATATACATCTCATAATCTAATACCACATATACAATTGATACCCAAGGTATACATACATGAATTAGCATCCACTGCACAACTTGTCGAGTATGCAAGAATACATAAAAATATAATACAATACATCCTCTAAAAGGATGTCAACCAATAGCCACATATGGTACAAGTATACAACTCATGAAACTAAACAAGTCTCTTGAAGAATAAGAAGGTAGATCTGCATCAAGGATCATCCAAGCATGAAGAAGAATCGTCGAATCTCAATGGTAATAAGAATCACTACCACCCAACCACGTGGAACCAAAGGTCCACTCCCACCGTGCTGAGGAGATAGTAACAAGCCCACTCACATGGATATACAACATGAAGAAAACCATCAAAGGTATACAAGACATCATACATAAATGCATAGGAATATCCTAGAAGCTCTCTAAACCACAATAAAGAAATCTACACCATACCAGATGTAACTGACACACATAGGATGACCTAAGATGTATATAGGGGAGTGTCATCACATAATTCTACCCTTGAAGGTAACCCTAGTAGTCCCTCTCGGACCCTGGCCTCCAAGTGACTCTATGTGGCTCAGTAATCCTTTCGTGAAGACAAGGATCCTAACTCCTATCCTACCATATAATAAAACTCAAGGCATGGGTAGAGACTCAGACATCTTATTAGTTCATTTGAAAACCCCTTTAATGTTTCATATTATCACTTATTAATTAACTTTCCAATGAGTTACCCTAGTAGCCACTTAGAGCCCTAGACCCATTGCAAGCCACTTCCCCTCTATACACTTAGTTAACCTACCTAGGTTCATAACAAAATCATGAAGGTGCTACTTAAATCACAAACTTCTTCCTACCCATACAGGAACACATAGGTCCTCAAGTAACCATCACAACTAAAAGTACCCTCTCAAGATCACACAAGACAAGATTAAAACAACCAAGTTGGGTATAAGGAATCGAGTCCAAAAACTGACATCATAGAACCATGCAATGACAATTACACAAGACACCATAATAGAATGAAAATCCCAACACCTCTGGGTTTACATCCTGAAAGTCATCTAGTTCCGACAGATACCAAAAACAATAACCTTCCATACAAGAAAAGAATACATAGTTCATTTCAATAATCACTCAAAATACAACATGGCATAATAAATGCACTTTCAACGAGAACTAAACAAAAACTAGTGATAACATAGTAAATCATAGTGATAAACAAATTTATAATCATATTATGCAAATTAATTTATCATTTAAAATTACTAACAAATTATAATTAAATTTCCAAAAGAAACGCAAATAAAACTCCTATAGACTAATTTATAAAATATGTCTTTCATAAATTAATCTATTTTGAATAATCACTAAATTCAACTATAATTACAATAGTATGAAAATAAAAATGCCACAACTAATGACATATATTAAAATACTCAAAATATTAATTCCATCCATAATCTTTTAATGAACCTCACATATATATAAAAGCAACCACTATATATATCCAAAAATAAATAACTAAAAATAATGGTAATATAACTATATACAATAATAACATTATAAAAAAACATTATTAAAAATATATAATTATAAACAATAATAATATTAATTAAAACTTTAATTAATAAAACAAACTAAAACTAAATAACACTATTAAATAAACTAATTTTAAATAATAACTAAATTTCTAAATTTTAAAACATTTAATAAAATTTTAAAAAAAAAAAACTAAAAAATCAATTTTTAAAATCAAAAAAAATTAAAACAATACCATTGGTGGGGGGTTCGTGGCCCCTACCCCACCCTCCTTAATACCCGTCGGCCTCCCTTCCTTTACGGAAAGAGCTGCGGGCGGCAGCGGGCTACCGTGCCAGCGACTTAGGTTGTCGCACCAACCTTGGGAGGTGGGGGGTTTGGTGGCCCCCACCTCCACTTCACTTTGCATTTTTTTTCAACAAAAATTAATTTTAAAAAAAAATATTTTTCTAAAGCATTTTTTTATTTTATTTTATTTTATTAAAATTTCTGAAAACGGAAATAAATAAAGGATCTCTCCTTCTTTGTTTTTTTCTCCTCATTTTCTTTTTTTTTTGTCTTTTTCTGGGTTTGTTTTTTATTGACTCGTAAATATATTTTTTCTCTGTATTTTTCCAGAGAGCCTTTTTTTTTTAAACAATTTAATTTTCGAGGAGAATTTTCTAACACCAATTATTTTTCTTTCCACTATAGTTCCAACTATAGACTGATTAATTTATCTAAGTTTAGGGTCTTTCTTAAGGTATTTTTTCACGAAATTCAAATAGCATAACCTTACTATGCCAAGTTATATTTTTCTCTAAAAATAATAGATCTAGGGTTTTAAACAACACCCAGTTTAACAAAAATGTCAAAAAGATCCTAATAAGGATAATGAAACTATCAAACACAAAGGAAGACAAATTTTCACAAAAATTGAAATTAACAAAGGGTTTTCCAAACCCTACCTCAAATTCCACCACAAATTTACAATGAATCTTTTTAAGAAATGGAGAATCCCGAAGCCTTCCGAATTTGAATCCGACTGTAGATCCAGAACCCCGAAGCCTCCAAAGCAAGGATCTCCTCAATTCCTCTAAACCTCCAACAACAACAAAATCACCAAATAGAAAGAACACAAAAAACTCAACACAAAATTTCTCCTCCAAAAATCTTCAACCTTCTCCCAAAAACCTATTATGATAGAATGAGAAGAGAACTCCCCTAAAGAGACTCAACTCCCACTTTTCAAGCAAATCCCCAAAATAGACACTCCACTAAACCTAGATAACTCAACTTTTAAAATTGAAAGACAATAATAATTATTAATTAAAAATATCCCTTTAATTGTGCAACTCAACTTTGACTCTTTAAAAAAATTGCATTTTGAATTCAAACTCTAATTTCAATAATTACAATGCACAAGTAATTAGTTAAATAATATATTAAATAGATTAAATATTTAAAACACAATTTTATCCATGCACTCAAATATTTAATTATTTAATAAAGCATAAAAGCTAAAATAACTTTAATTTCAAATTAAATATTTAATTAAATCCAAATATTCAATATTTGAACTTTAATTAATTTTCTCAATTAAACATAGGTATTTAATTAATTTCAATTAATTAAATACCCTATTTTAATATCTAATTCCAAAAATAATCAATTCAATAAATCACATGATAATTCACACAATATCAATACACTCAACTAAAATCAACAAAACCAAACTCAAGCACACTCAGGGATGGGATCCACGAATTCACGTCAACTAGATGAATTCGGGTAGGGTGGTCAAACTGATACTTGTCCAATACTTAGGACAAAATAAACATTTAGGGTATGGATTTGGACCTGAATACTATCTCTCCTCTCTTTCCATTGAGATATTGTGATAGGGACGCTCACTCTTGCCAATCCAGGGAAGACATAGCCTGGTACCTACAAACCTGTCATCACAAAGACAAACATATGCATACATATAATATAACAAATAATGGTTGAGGCCATTTTATCATGTGGATCTCACCAAAGCAAGTAACTACGAATCTGTCCCATACCATACCAAGCACATCAAATAGAAAAGTAAAACATACAAATGATCCACGCACATACAGATATAGGGTCAGTGTTGTTTAGAAAAACCATAATCGAAATGACATCATAGCATATACATAAGCATCATGAAATAATATTAAATCACATTTAAAAGAGAATATAACACAACTAAGCAATGGATCTATAATATAAATAAATGCAACACATAAATATCCTCAAAACCATCTGAAATAACCAACACATACATAAAAATGCCTAAAAGATTTTGACAACTAAAACATAAAAGCAAACTAAGGGGTGGGTATTACATCCTCCTCCCCTAAAACTAGGCTTACTCCTGGAAGCCTACAACAAAGATAGAGATATGAATCTCTCAACACAAAGCATCTTATCGAGTGCCAAATGACTCACAGTGTGGGTCCCATAGGACCCTTCCCAGGTCTTTGATTCAAACATTGGGGATTATTCCCCATTGTAGGAATGCAAAAACTAGTTGTTTGTCCTCTACTTGCAACCCCACTCATAGGAGCAAGGTACACGGATGGAGAACGATCAAACATTGTATAAGCTCCATGAGACATACCAACATTCCCAATTGTAGGCTCAGAAGCTACTCACCTCTATTCTGAGAACTGCGGTGCACGCTGAGGACAATTGACAATAATATGTCCAAACTACCCACATGAAAAGAAAGCTCCTCTGCTACCACCTCCTCTAACTGAAGGTACACTATACTACCAAAAAATACCCCTACTGATATCCTAATGCACACTCTGCGCTGGATGAACTATCTGATTGTGTTTGTTGCACTGAATATCACAGAAGTTCCTAATCCGAGGACCACTAAAAGTGGGAGGAATGGTTCCTCCCTGCTACTGAGATTGATTACCTTTTGGAAAGGTAGAAGGACCTCTAGAATTCTCAGCTCCCTAAGAATGGTTACCTTTGAAACCAGAAGTAGGTACACTAGGCTGCACTCACAACTATCCACCATGGCCCAAAGCTAGATTCTCTCCACAAGAGTAGCTTTAATAACCACTTCTCTAAGGGTTGTAGTCTCAAAGAGTCTAACTTCCCCAATGATGTGTTCATTGAGCCCCCTAACAAAATGTTGAATCATAAGGGCCGAATCATGACCATAACCTGCATACTTCTTGAGCTCGAAGAATCGATGCTCATACTCTACCACTGATAATGTCACCTACCTCAGATTATGGAACTCATCGGCCCACTACTCCCTCCACTAATCTAAGAGGAAGCACTCTTGAAAGTTCTCAAGGAATAGCTCCCAAGTCATTGTATCTATGTGAAGCCCTAACTTCTCCTCTTCTATCTTCCACCACACTACTGCAAAATCACAGAGTTGCATCACTGTATACCTAGCTTTAGTATTTCTACTAAAGGGATGCACAGAAAAACTCCTCTCCAAGGCAATAAGCCATGTCTCAGCCTCAGACCCTGATCCTTTCCCGTCAAAGGGAGTAGGTCACACTCTCATGAGATCCCTCATGTGGTTTGCTGCCACAACATCAGGATCCACTATGATGTTCCTCCTTGGAGGGCTCCTAGATCTCACCCTCTCTCTCTACTCTAACTCAAAATGATCAGAAGAATCCTTCTCCACTCTACCCTACTCAGGAAGATGATTCAAAATTTCCTGCAACATCTACCTAATGTCTGGCTCTCCAGACTCAGACTAATGGTCCTCCCTTCGCTCCTCTCTACTATGTTGAAGAGCACTATCCTGACTGACACTCATGGAAGGTCTGTGATCCCTACCCCTTCCATGACCATCAAATTGGCCTCTACCATGACCTCTAGTAGCTCTAGTTTTAGGCATGATTCCTGAAGCAACAAGAGAACCAAACATCAACTGAAAACCAAAGCCAAAACCAAATAACATCAAAAGGAAACAACAATCACAAAGCAATAGTTTTAAATACATCAAAGTTTTATGTCTATGATTGTTTCAAGTTTTAAAATCAAAAGACAACTAATGGGCATAAAAAATTTCCAGAGCTCCCAGTGTAGAAACGTGGGCTCTGATACCAAGTGTAATGCCCCACCAGGAAACCCAGAATAACTAACCTAAACATGACACTAAGTTAACATGATAAAAAAAAATTAAATGTTTACAAACAATAATGATAACAACGCGGAAGCAATACAATGAAGTACATGACATACACATAAGTACAACTCAACAAAGATAACAATTCTTGTGGTTTCCTTGACATAGAATTACTTAAGTAAAATAATCTATGAAGAAAAAACATAAAGAACTAACATAAAGGATACATCAATTGAATCCAATATACATCTCATAATCTAATACCACATATATAACTAATACCCAAGGTATACATACATGAATTAGCACCCACTACACAAGTCATAGGGTATGCAATAATACATAAAAATATAATACAATGCATCCTCTAAAAGGATGTCAACCAATATTCACATATGGTACAATTATACAACTCATGAAACTGAACAAGTCTCCCGAAGAATAAGAAGGTAGATCTACATCAAAGATCATCCAAGCATTAAGAAGAACCATCAGATCTCAATGGTAATAAGAATCACTATCACCCGACCAAAATTTAACCAAAGGTCCACTCCCACCATGCTGAGGAGATAGTAACAGGCCCACTCACACGGGTATACAACATGAAGGCAACCATCAAAGATATACAAGACATCATACATAAATGCATAGGAAGATCCTAGAAGCTCTCTAAACTACAATACGGAAATCTACGCCATACCAGAGGTAACTGACACACGTAGGATAACTTAAGTTGTATATAGGGAAGTGTCATCACATAAGTCTACCCTTGGAGGTAACCCTAGTAGTCCCTCTTGGACCCGGCCTCCAAGTGGCTCTATGTGGCTCAGTAATCCTTTCGTGAAGACAAGGATCCTAACTCCCATCCTAGCATGTAATAAAACTCAAGGCATGGGTAGAGACTCATACATCTTATTAGTTCATTTTAAAACCCCTTTAATGTATCATATTATCACTTATTAATTAACTTTCCAATGAGTTACCCTAGTAGCCACTTAGAGCCCTAGACCCATTGCAAGCCACTTCCCCTCTATACACTTAGTTAACCTACCTAGGTTCATAACAAAATCATGAAGGTGCTACTTAAATCACAAACTTCTTCCTACCCATACAGGAACACATAGGTCCTCAAGTAACCATCACAACTAAAAGTACCCTCTCAAGATCACACAAGACAAGATTAAAACAACCAAGTTGGGTATAAGGAATCGAGTCCAAAAACTGACATCATAGAACCATGCAATGACAATTACACAAGACACCATAATAGAATGAAAATCCCAACACCTCTGGGTTTACATCCTGAAAGTCATCTAGTTCCGACAGATACCAAAAACAATAACCTTCCATACAAGAAAAGAATACATAGTTCATTTCAATAATCACTCAAAATACAACATGGCATAATAAATGCACTTTCAACGAGAACTAAACAAAAACTAGTGATAACATAGTAAATCATAGTGATAAACAAATTTATAATCATATTATGCAAATTAATTTATCATTTAAAATTACTAACAAATTATAATTAAATTTCCAAAAGAAACGCAAATAAAAC
>MU225533.1:450767-496878 GCA_018584345.1 Thuja plicata
CCCAGACCCTTGTGAGGTGGTAGGAACAATAGCTTGACTCATCTTGCTTCTCTTTTGAATTTTACTGTCTCAAAAACAAAGCTCCAAATCAACAAGCTTCTTACTCTTCACAGAAAAACTCAGAATGAAAAAATGAGAGTTTTACAGAATCAAACTCAATCATTTACACTTATAGCCATTAAGGACTGTGTCTTGTCAACTTGAAAGCCAAATTCCTGCACTTGAACTGTCACAGAGATTTCATTCTGTCATTAATGCTGTGATCAACTTGCACTATTTTATCCTAGCTAGAAGAGAGAGTGTACGCTTTTTTCCATCTGGCACTCATCAGCCTGAATCTTGCTAGCACTTTGCACTTTATTCACTTTTAGAAATACCCTTGCAAGTGAGCGACGCATCCCTTTCATTTAGCTGGTCACATACTCACCATCCAGCCTCACTCAAATTTTCATCTTCTGCGAGTGAGCGATGACCTAGCTCTTGACTTCATCTTAAGTCTATCGCATACTCACTGTCTTTCATGCTTTGGCTTTTGGGTTCATGCGAGTGAGCGATGCTTTTAATTTTTACTTTTTGCATGCTCGCGAGCTAACATTTCATGTCACCTGAATCTTTGCGACTGAGCGACTGCGCATCTTTTCTTTCAGTTATTTCATCATCGCACACTCGCTGGCTGTTCAGAATGCACTTTTTGATTTGGGCGACTGAGCGACATTCATTCCTTTACTGCATACTTTTTCTGGTCGCACACTCGCTATCCTTTTACTCCAGCTTTTATCTTATGCACGAGTGAGCGATGGCATCGGTTCTTTAATTCATCACACACCCGCGGGCTCAAAAATTTCACTTCATTACATACTGCGAGTGAGAAGCGTCTTTCTTCTTTTGGCTCATCGCATACTCGCAAGCCTTAAAATTTCATTTCATTACATACTACGAGTGCACGACTGCTTCATTTTTTTCTTAGTCGCCCATTCGCGAGCTCTTTTCTGATCATCTTCATTGACTGGCGACTGAGCGATGTCCTTCCTTCTTTGCTCGTCGCATACTCGCGAGCTGACCTTTCATCGCCTCAAAGCATCAGCGAGTGAGTGAGGCGTTGAATGGTCTCTTAGTCGCTCGGTCGCAGACTATCATGAAACTTGAAAAGTATTTATGCGACTAAGCGATGAATCTTCATATTAATACTTCACCTCTTCACCGCGCACTCGCACTGCAAAAGACAAGCGAGTTAAAACTTGAGCGAGTGGGTGACCTACAGGACATGACCTCGTCGTGCAGTCGCTGACTTTTGATATTGAAATAAAAGCTTGATGTGGGTATGCGACTGCTTAAGTTTTAACAATACTCGCTCGGTCGCGGAGCATGAGGTAGACAGTATGACTTTAGAGCGACTGCGCGACATACATACTTTTAACTCGTCACTGACTCGCTAACCTGTGACTTAACTTCAACAAGGTATCATGATTGCGCAATTTACAATTTTAAAACATGAACCCGCTCACTCATACATAGACCAAAAATTGACATAAACAGCTCGCAACTGCGCGATTTTCTTTCAATAACAGCTCATCACCCACTCGCGTAACTTAAAGACTTTGAGTTAAACAGATCGCGATTGCGCGATGATCTTGATTGGCAACTCGTCGCCCACTCGCGCAACTTAGAGACACTTACAAAAAACCAACACGACAAGGCGAGCAGACATAAAGTATGACTTAAAAAAGGGTTTGACCTCTGTTGCATGGTAAAGCACAGGATTTGAAACCAAGAAAGCCCGGGAAAATCAAAAGACCAAGAGATTCAAAAAATTTTAAACACAGTGCTAACAACCCCCACCCACCCTCCTCCTTAATACTTGTCAGCCTATCTTCCTTTACGGAAGGAGCCACGGGCCAGCTGGGGCCACCACGGTGACGGCCTCGGCTATTGCGCCAGCGGCTTAGGTTGTCGCACCAACCTTGGGAGGTGGGGCGTTTGGTGGCCCCCGCCTCCACTTCACTTTGCATTTTTTTTCAAATGAAAATTAATTAAAAAAAAAAACATTTATTTAAAGCATATTTTTTTAATTAAAATTTCTGAAAATGAAAAATAAATAAAGGATCTCTCCTTCTTTGTTTGTTTCTCCTCATTTTTATTTTTATTGTCTTTTTCTGGATTTGTTTTTATTGACTAGTGAATTTTTTTTTCTCTGTATTTTTTGAGAGAGCTATTTTTTTGGAACAATTTAATTTTCAAGGAGAATTTTCTAACACCAATTATTTTTCTTTCCACTATAGTTCCAACTATAGACTGATTAATTTATCTAATTTTAGGGTATTTCTTAAGGTACTTTTCCATGAAATTTTAATAGCATAACCTTACTATGCCAAGTTATAGTTTTCTCTAAAATTAATAGATCTAGGGTTTTAAACAACACCCAATTTAACAAAAATGTCAAAAAGCTCCTAATAAGGATAATGAAACTAACAAACACAAAGGAAGACAAATTTTGATGAAAATTGAAATTAACAAAGGGTTTTCCAAACCCTACCTCAAAATCCACCACAAATTGACAATGAAGCCCTTTGAGAAATGGAGAATCCCAAAGCCCTCTGAATTCAAATCTGATTGTAGATCTGGAACCCCAAAGCCTCCAAGCAAGGATCTCCTCAATTCCTCCAAGCGTCCAACAACAACTAAATCACCAAATAGCAAGAACATCAAAATCTCAACGCAAAATTTCTCCTCCAAAAATCTTCAACCTTCTCCCAAAAACCTGTCAATTAATTAAATACCCTATATTTAATATCTAATTCCAAAAATACTCAATTCAATAAATCACATGATAATTCACACAATATCAATACACCAACTGAAATCAACAAAACCAAACTCAAGCACACTCAGGGATGGGATCCATAAATTCACATCAACTAGACAAATTCAGGTAGGGTGGTCAAACTGATACTCATCCAATACTTAGGACAAAATAAAGGTTTAGGGTATGGATTTGGACCTGAATACTATCTCCCCTCTCTTACCACTCAGATATTGTGATAGGGCATGCTCACTCCTGCCAATTCAGGGAAGATGTAGCCTGGTACCTGAAAACCTATCATCACAAAGATGAACATATGCATACATATAATATAACAAACAATGGTTGAGACTAGTTTATCGTGTGGATCTCACTGAAGAAAGCAACTATGAATCTATCACATACCATACCAAGCACATCAAACAGAAAATTAAAACATACAAATGATCCATGCACATACAGATATAGGGTCAGTATTGTTTAGAAAAACTATAATAAAAATGACATTATAGCATATACTTAAGCATCATGAAATAATCTTAAATCACATGTAAAAGAGAATATAGCACAACTAAGAAATGGATCCATAATATAAAGAAATACAATACATAAATATCCTCAAAACTGTCTGAAATAACCAATACATACATAAAAATGCCTAAAAGAGTCTGACAAATGAAACAGAAGAGCAAACTAAGGGGTGGTGGTGCAGATAGCCTCTCATTTTGGCTTGAAGATAGGTTACATGGTGTTTAGGATTTTTTAGGGGTCTTTGGTGTGTTTTGTAATAAGATCCATAAGTGTTGGATCCAAGTTGAATCATCTTTGGTTGTAAGAACAAAAGTTGCTCATTTTGTTCACAATGTCGTTACATGGTCTAAAAAGTGTAAAAGTTTCTATTTTTGGGCAACTAAGGGTTTTTTTCTTCTCTAGAGTCCTAAGTGTCCTAACTAGGGTCCTAGGATGGGTCAACATGCATTGAGTTGACCAATTTGGTCAAAGAGCAAGAAATGCTCAAAAGTTGCTAGCAACTTTCAAAAGTTACTCAAGCAACTTTTGCAACTTTTACAAAAAGTCACAAATGTGAGTTTGTGAAAGGAAATTAAGTGTGCAGAAAATAGTTCCCTATACTAAAATCTCGAGAAGAGGATCGTGCAAATTCATATTTAACCCTTAGCAATTACAGAATGATAATACAATAACATGCATACATAGAAAAATGAGAATGACACAATGATTTACCCTAGGGAAAACCTTTTGGTAAAAAACCCCAGCACTCCAAAACCTACACAATGTATTAATCAAAACTATTACTGTTTACAATACACTTGCAATGCAAGTTCTTTCAGTAGATAATCAACACTTGAAGACAAATTTGGAAAATAAAACCATTCCAACAATAGCACTAACTTCTCTCAGATTTGCAACCCTAAAAAATGCTTATATCATGCGCTTCACTTTTTAGGGCAACTTCCAAAAGCAACCATATTAGGGTTTTACCATTCTCTGAGAAAATAGAAACTCAACATGATTAGTTGCCACATGTCTTACATGTCTTCACCCATCATCGAATCTTCCACAATTAGCTCTTACAAATATTAATGGTTGTCATAGGAATTCGTCATAACCGTTTCAGTCATGATTACCTTACACATTGTCCAAAGTGCCGACATTTTGAAAATATCAAATGTAAGGAAATATAAAAGGTTGATACACCATATTCCTAACATTCTCCCACTTGTCAAATACCTTGTAAGAGCCAAAGGAAATAAAAAGATTTAATTGCTATAGGCTGAGAAGCCATAGAATCTTAACACCATCTGAACTTCGTTGTGCCCACATGTTTTGTCAATGCATCCGCAACATTCTTTACTGTATCTACCTTCTCCAAACTTACCTTTCCATCCTCTACCATATCTCTCACAAAGTGAAACCGCACATCAATGTGCTTAGTTCTAGAATGGAAAGTTGGATTCTTCACAAGGCAAGTAGCACTTTGACTATCGTAACAAATTACAATATGTCTTGCATCAACACCAACATCTAAATACAGTCTCTTAAGACAAATGGCTTCCTTACAAGCATGAGTAGCTTCCATGTACTCTGCTTCTATCATGGACAAAGTGACCACAGGTTGTCGCTTACTCATCCAACTGATGGCACCACCAAACATAGTGAACACATAGGCACTGGTGGATCTCCTGTTGTCAATGTCACTGCCCAATCTGAACCCACAAACTCATGAATACAAATTGAATGTGGAACTCCAAAAGAGTTTCCATGATAGCATATGGAATACTCTAATGTACCCTTCAAATATCTGAACACTCTCTTAACTGCATCCCAATGTACCCATCCAGGTTTAGCCATAAACCGACTCAGGACTGCCACTGCTTGGGCAATGTCTGGTCTAGTACAGACCATAGCATACATAAGGCTACCAACTGTACTTGCATAAGGTACTTTTCTCATGTCCTCCACCTCACTAGGATATTTTGGACAATCATCCATAGAGAACTTTGTTCCCATAGAAATAGGAACACACAATGGTTTGCAATCTACCGTGCTAAACCTGTCCAACACAGACTTCACATACTTACTCTGACTCAACCAAAGTTTTCTATTAGACCTATCTCTATTGATTTCCATACCCAGAATATACCTGGCTACCCCTAGATATTTCATCTCAAACTGTACTGACAACTAAGATTTCAAATCATAAATCATACCCATACCCTTCCCAATCAACAACATATCATCAACATATAATGCAATAATAAGAAGGTGATCATTGTCAACTTTGAAATAAACACAATGATCTTATTTCGATCTCAGAAAACCAATCGACAACACAAAGGCATCAAATTTAAGGTACCACATCCTAGGGGATTTTTTCAAACCATACAGAGAATTCTTTAATTTTCAAACCAAAGACTCTTTACCTTTCTAAATATAGTGCTCAGGCTATGACATATAGATCTCTTCCTCCAAATCACCATGAAGGAAAGTTGTCTTCACACCCATCTATTCTACCTCTAAATCATACGATGCTGCTAAAGACAACTGAAATCTAATGGATGCAAGCTTTGTAACAGGAGAGAATATTTCACCATAATCAATTACCTCCACCTGTGAATACCCCTTTGCAACCAATCTAGCCGTGTACCTCTCAACACTGCCATCTGCACAAAATTTCTTCTTAAACACCCATTTGCTTCCAATAGGTTTTTTTCCTTTAGGAAAAGGTACTAGGTCCCAAGTTTTTTTCTTCTCCAATGAAGCCATCTCATCATCCATGGCCTCATTCTAGGAACCTGCATCTTCCATACCTATAGCTTCTTTCATAGATCTAGGCTCATCAATGTTTGTAATCAAGGCATAAGCACAACTGGAATCCAACATAGAAAATTGAAACCTCTCTGGTTGCTTTCTTTCTCTTGTGGATCACCTCAAGGGCTGAGGTTGAGATTGTTCTACCTCTTCTTCTAAATTTTTAGAACTGCTAGAGCTCTCCTCATCATCAGATCCATCATGGTCTCTCTGTTCAGTCTTCTCGGGTGTAGGAGGCAACTGAAACACATCTTCTTTCATTTATTTTTCATCTGGCTATAGAACAATAGGAGAAGGTGTTATCTCTCTAAAAATAACATTTCTGCTAAACAACACCTTACCAATCATAGGATCCCAAAGCTTGTATCCTTTCACACCAACACTGTAGCCGATGAAGATACATTTTACAGCCTTATTTTCCAACTTAGATCTTCTCTCCTTAGGCACATATGCATAAGCTTCACAACCAAAAACATAAAGATGTCTAACTGAAGGCTTCTTACCAGACCACACCTCCATGGGTGTTTTACCAACAAGAGTTGATGTAGGAGATCTGTTAACCAGATAGCAAGCAGTGGCCATAGCTTCAGCCCAAAACCTTTGTTTGAGGCCAGCTCCACTAAGCATACTCCTAGCCTTCTCCATCAGTGTCCTGTTCATTCTTTTTGCAACTCCATTTTGTTGTGGGGTATAAGGAGTTGTCTTATGCCTCTCGATCCCTGGTTCTTTACAGAACTATTCAAACTCTGCCGATCAAAACTCACCACTATTGTCAGTTCTCACACACTTAATTCTTTTACCAGTCTAATTCTCTACGAGAGCTTTAAATTCCTTGAACCAACTGAAAACTTGTGTCTTTCTTTTAAGGAAATAAATCCATGTCCTTCTACTATAATCATCTATAAAAGATATAAAATATATAGATTTGGAGAGTGAAGGAACTTTAACAGGACCAAACACATCCGAATGGATAAGATCCAAAATACTAGAAGACTTATGAGAACTGGAGTAAAACTTAACACGATTTTGCTTACCATAAACATAGTGTTCACAAAAGTTGAACTCGAGACTACAATCATTTAACCCCTCAATGAGGTTTTTATTTTTGAGGGTTCTGAGACCCTTCTCACCAATGTGGCCCAATCTCATATGCCAGAACATTGTCTTTTCTGCAAGAAGTTTGCCTTCCAAAGTGTTAGCACCCTTAGGTACACTTGCTGCACTACCATCGAAACCCATTACCACAGACTTCTTCACTGTTGGTTCAGATGGTGGAGATGAAGTGACTGCTACTCTCTTCCTTGAGACAGAAGAACTATTTCATTGTGAAGTGCAAGCATCTAGCTGAAATAGGGTACCTCTCCTAGTACCTTTTGCGAGCACTATAGCTCCTCTAATCATCTTGATCCATATTTTGAAAAAACAACTTGCACACCTGCATCATTCAACATACTTATAGATAACAGGTTTCGTGCCAAACCCAGGATGTGCATTACCATGTTGATCCCCTTTTCTCATCCATCGATGATGGGTGAAGACATGCAAGACATGTGGTAGCTAATCAGTAGAGTACTGTACACTCTTCTGCAATCGTGGGGTTCTTGGAGAATGGTAAAACCCTAATACGACTACTTTTGGAAGTTGCCCTAAAAAGTGAAGAGCATGATGTAAGTGCTTTTAGGGTTGCAAATCTGAGAGAAGTTAGTGTATTGTTGGAATGTTTTTATGCTACCAAATTTATCTTCAAGTGTTTATTATCTCCTGAAATAAATTGCATTGCAAGTGTATTGTAAAAATTATTAGTTTTGATTAACTAATACTTATGTAAGGACTTCATTGATTTGTTTTTAGACTTATGTAAGGAATTTTTTGAAAGTTCCTAGTACAATAGAACCACCTCAAAGAAATAACTTGTTTAAAACTACTTTTAGGTCACATGGGAAGATCTGCAAGGTTATAGCGGACTCTGGTTCCATAGAGAACATAGTGTCAACAAAGATGGTGGACAAATTAAAACTTAGAAGAATACCCTACTCCCTACAAAGTGTCATGGCTAAACAAAGGACAATAGATAGTGGTGGATGAACAAACTATGGTGGAGTTTTAAATAAGAGAGTATAAGGACAAGGTGTTATGTGACATATTTCTCATGGATGCATGTTATATCCTTCTAGGAAGTCCATGGCGATATGATGTGAAGGCCATTCATGCTGATGAAAAGAATAACTATGTTATTACCAAACAAGGGAAGAAGTTTCAAATGGATCCCTTACAAGAACCTAATGAAGAGAAACATGTGGGGACTAGTGTGATGCTTTTGATTGAAAAGGAGTTCCTAAAGGTCATGAAGAAGGAAATGGGGGTCTATTGTGTAGTGATAGTGAAACCAAAGGAGGAGACTAAGGAGAAAGCCAGTATGCCACAAGAAGTACAAGCACTATTGGAAAAGTACCATGAGATAGTGCATAAAGGATTTCCTAGTGCATTTCCACCCATGAGGGATGTGAGCCATCAGATAGACCTCGTACCTGGAGCTAATCTACCTAACAAGGCAACATATAAAATGACACCAAGTCAGAATGCAGAGATTGCAAAACAAATTCAAGATTTGTTGGAGAAAGGGCTAATAAGGAAGAGTTTGAGTCCTGGTGCTATGCCAACTTTACTTGCACCTAAGAAGGATGGAAAATGGAGGATGTGCACCAACTCCAGATCCATTAACAAGATCATAATTAGATATAGATTTTCCATGCCCCAGATTGAGGATTTTCTAGACAACTTGGGAGGTTCTTGTTATTTCTCCAAGGTGGATTTGAAGTCACGATATCATCAAATAAGGGTTAGGCCTAGTGATGAGTGGAAGAAATCCTTTAATAAAAATGAAGGGTTGTATGAGTGGCTTGTAATGCCATTTGGCCTAACAAATGCACCTAGCACATTCATGAGGCTCATGAATGAAGTGCTAGCAGACTTTATAGGTAAGTTTGTAATTATTTATCTTGATGACATTTTGATCTTTAGTAGGTCTAAGAAGGAGCACCTGAAACACTTGGAAATGGTATTGAGGAGGCTAGACTAAGAGAAATTGATGATCAATCGGGAAAAATGTGAATTCTTGAAAACTGAATTAGTATATCTTGGTTTTGTTGTTCCTAATGGATGTATGAAGATGGATCTTGATAAGGTCAAGTCAATTTTGGAATGGCCAACCCCTAGATCCATAGGAGATGTTAGAATTTTTCATGGATTAGCCTCCTACTATAGGAATTTTGTGAGTAATTTTAGTCATGTATGTGCACCTATTCTAAAAACTATTAAGGGGGGAGTCAAATGTTAATTCAAGTGGACAACATCAGCAGATCAAGGGTTTGAAATGTTGAAGAAAAGGATAGCTGAACTACCTAATATTAGGTTCCCCAACTTCAATCAGTTATTTGTGGTAGAATGTGATGCTAGTAAGCTAGCCATTGGGGCAGTTTTAAGTCAAGAGGGACATCCTTTGGCATTCTTCTCAGAGAAGTTGAATGAGGCCAAACAAAAGTACTCCACATATTATTTAGAGTTATATGTCATGGTGCAAGCACTCAAAAAGTGGAGACATTATCTCCTACCAAGGGAATGTTTGGTTTACACAGATAACCATGCTCTTAGTTTCTTGAATGGGAAAGAGAAGTTAAATCAAAGTCACCTAAAATGGGTAGAATCTTTGCAAGCATATACATTTTTCATCAAACACAAGAAAGGTGTTAGAAAAAAAGTTGTAGATGCTCTGAGTAGGAGGGTGTTGACTATCCAGGAGATACAATTATAGAGTGTAGGAATGAGTGATCTTAAAGATCTCTACAAGGAGGATAGAGATTTCAAAGATTCTTATGAAGCATGTGAGAAGTTCCAACAGGGTTTTAAAGTCGATTTTACTAATTACATGTTGCAGGAAGGAATATTGTTCAAAAGACACTTGATGTGCATACCTCAATGCTCAATGAGGGAGAACATAGTCAAGAAGAAACATCAAGGAATCTTGGGAGGCCACTTTGGAGTGGAAAAGACACTTGAGCAAGTGAATAGGCATTACTATTGGCCTAAGTTATAGTCAGATGTCAGGGAGTTTGTGGAGAAATGTCAGATATGTTAGAGAGCCAAAGGACAAAGTAGCAACACTGTATTGTATCAACCACTATCCATACCTCAGAGGCCTTGGGAGTGTCTAAGTATGGACTTTGTTTTGGGATCACCTAATACACCAAGGGGTTATGACACTGTGTTTGTAGTGGTGGAAAAGTTTAGCAAGATGGAACACTTCATTCCATGCAAACAAACAAATGATGCTTCACAAATTACAGGTCTATTTTTCAGAGACATAGTGAGAATCCATGGATTTCAATTAAATATAGTAAGTGGTAGGGATAGTAAGTTTGTGGGTCACTTTTTGGAGGAAACTTGGGAAGATGTTAGGAAAAAAAAGTATCTTTCTCTTCAGCCTATCACCCTCAGTCAGATGGGAAAACAAAGGTAGTCAATAGGTCTTTAGGAAACCTATTGAGATGCTTGAATAAGTAGCATGGATAGTCATGGGATCACATTATTGGACAGGAAGAATATGCCTATAATGACTCCATTAATACCTGAGTACTGGTAAAATCCCATTTGGGATAGTTTATGGGGATAATCCTAGAGGTATCTTGGAGTTGAGGGATCTTAGTCTATAGGACAAAAGGAGTGCACAAGGAGAATCCTTTGCAGAGTAGATGAAAGAGCTACATGACCAAGTGAAAAAGACTTTACAACAGCAAGTTGACAAGTATAATACCAAGGTAGATAAGACAAGGAGGGATTTGCAATTTAAGGTGGGAGATCTAGTACTTGCCTACCTTAGGAAGGAAAGATTACCTAAAGGTAAGCCAACCAAGCTATTGATGAAGAAGATAGGACCTTTAAAGATATTGCATAAGTATGGTAAGAATGCATATGAGGTGGAGTTGCCTCCTGATTTGGGTATCTCACCCATTTTCAATGTGTTTTATCTCGATCCATATAAGGGACTACCCTCAGACACTAGTCAACACACTCTTTCATATTTGGGGGAAGAAGATTGGGTCAGATATTTTCCTACCCCTCACCCTCTGCAATTAGACAATATACTGGACTCCAAGGTGATTAAAAATACCAGGAAGGGTACCTATAAAGAGTATCTTGTGAATTGGAAGGGACTACCAGAATCTAAGGCCACTTGAATGACTGAAGCAGATATTGTGAAGCATGGAGTCACCATTGAAGACCTCCTAACTCAAGGGACTTGAGTTTTTTTGTCTTAGGGGAGTATGGTGCAAAGAACCTCCCATTTTGGCTTGAAGATAGGTTAGATGGTGTTTAGGGTTGTTTAGGGGTCTTTGGTGTGTTTTTTAATAAGATTCATGAGTGTTGGATCCAATTTGAATCATCTATGGTTGTAAGAACAAAAGTTGCTCATTTTGTTCACAATGTGGGCACATGGTCTAAAAAGTGTAAAAGTTGCTATTTTGGGGAAACCAAGGGTTTTGGTCTTCTCTAGGGTCCTAAGTGCCCTAACTAGGCTCCTAGGATGGGTCAAAATGCATTGAGTTGACCAATTTGGTCAAAGAGTAAGAAATGCTCAAAAGTTGCTAGCAACTTTTGCAACTTTTGCAAAAAGTTGCAAATGGGAGTTTGAACGGTTGTAACCACCCATGCTCGGGTATTTGAGCATGGATTGATGATTTTTGAAAGGTTAATGGAGTTTTAGTTTCAGGCCACACGCGAGAGTAATCTATACAGATGATTTTATGATATTTCTTGCAATTTACAATGTTTTGCATCTTTGTACAACTGTGTACGGATTGAATTGAGAAATATGAATCCATGGTAGTGTAGATATTTGTATTAGATTTTGTTTCCATAATCTATTTTTGTTTCAAGTTCAGTAGGTGTAAATTTACATTAGGATTTAGGTGACTATGTCTGCAGTTTCTATTTGCAGAGTTGCAAGAACAAAAATGGATCTAACCTAAGCATCCACAGTTGAAAATGGATGAAACCAAGTGGGATGATAGGTTAGGGTCTTTACATAGTTATTTTATTTTCCTTCATGTTATTTCAATTGAACTCCTAGACTTGGAGTGATGCCCTAGGCTGACTGCTTAGAGTAGGTGAGTCAGGACAAGGCAAAGATGGGATTGGATCAATATACCCATGATCTTGGATGGAAAACTTAGTAGCATGTGTAGAAGCCCTAATGTGTCTCCTTGAAGGATAAAAATGTTATAGAAGGTGGAGTTGAGTTTGAAGAACAAATTTAAGACAATTTGCACTGACTGGTCCAGAGGCGTAAGAGATAGGCTGAAAACTAGGGCCTGGAAGTAATTAGGGTTGTGTGTGTCTTGAGGGAATATACCTTCGGATTGTTGAATTTTTGGTTGATATATTTCAGATTCATAAGGTCTCCTATAAGTTTTTTTGGGATAATTTGGAGCATTGGCTTAAAAATAGTGAAAATAGACCTACTAGAAATAGGCCCAATTAGGCCTATCTTGGATTTGTGACAATATAGAGGTGAATAGAGTGACCATAAGGGTTTTGAACACCTAGAATGGACTTATAAGGTCCTATGAACATATTCTAGAGCCTAAAAGGTGTGTGGGAAGATACTAAGAAAGGGTTTAGGGTTCTAGAGGAAGATCTAGTGAAGAATCAAGATGATTGATGAACGAGTTGGACTAGTTGAAATTGTGTGAGTTTGGTTGCTTCATCAACTCAACTACACCTAGGAGGAAAGTTGATTAAGAGGGTCTAGGAGACCAATCTTTGTGAAGAGAATATAGAATTTTAGACCATTGGATGGTTTGGGGAAGTTATAACAACTTGGGTTGAAGGAAACATTAGAACTCTAGACCCTCTACATCAGGTGGGTATTACATCAACTGTTCCAAGTTCAGTTGAGCATGCATATCATAGATATTTTTTATGAGTGATATCTCAGGGGTGGAAATCAAATATTTTTCCTCTATCACATGCTTCTACATCAATGTTAAATGCGGTAGTATCACGGCCTAAATATTGATCACCTGTTCTCTTATCCTATTCTCTTCCTTCTTTAATTCTAGTCTCAACCATTGTGTGTGAATAACCTTAGAGTAATGCTCTTGAAATACATGTTTCTCAATTGTGAGATTATTTTCACTATCTTGTAGATCTTTATCTAATTTCTTTATCTTTTCACTAAGCTTGGTAGTGAAGTGATCTAGTGTGCATAACTTTTATAGAATTGTAAGTGCTTGAGTAATAATAGTTTCTAATGTTGTTATAGATTCTGAGAGTGTTACCTTGTTAATTACCACTGCTTGGCTAATATTTTTAGTAATCTTGTACTAAATCTTCTTTTCTTCTCTTTCTTCTATCAGATGCTCACCATTCTAGTTAGGGTCATTAATTGTCTCGGTAAGCAGTGTTTGTTGATACATTATTGGGACAGATTCATCAATTTTTGTATCAGGAAAAACTTGCAATAAGATCTCCTTAGCTACTTCTAACACCTGTGAATTTTTGTGTTCTAACCTCAGTTGTTCTTGTGCTTCTTTTTGGGTGCATATTTCTCCAAATTTTCTAATTTATTCAAGATCATGTGTCCTTGGGTCACATTTAGGCATGTCAATGATTTCATCAAGTGTTACTAGACCCTTTCTCCCTTGCTTTATTTTCTTATTCTTCTTCTCATGTAAACTAGATGTAGGAGATTGTATCAATAAAAGTTGAGCCTTGTGATCGGTATTTAGCTTTGGTGGCTTAGTGGGTGTGATGACTTGTTTTGGGGGCTTGATTATGGATCTTGTGTTGGTAGTGGAAGTATCTACCATTGTCTCTGTGTTACCTTCATCCTTTTCTGTCACATGAGTGGTATCTTTTGGTTCACCACACTGTTGTGAATCTTCACTTTGCTTAGTCTCTTTTCCTTCTTCACCCTTATCTTCTTGTGTATATGTAACCTGCTCAGGTGTAACCTTTGATGCTTTATGTTAAATATCAATTGCTTGAACCAGTATGGGAAAATTACCTGGTACCATAGCTTGATAAACCTCAGTTTCTTCTTTTACTTTGAGGTTCTTGGTAGCTCTGATGATAACTTCATCTTCCTTTTCTTTGTCATCAGAATCACCTTCAGTTATATCATCTATTATATTATCTGCATGTCCAAGATTTGTTAGTAGCTTAGGAATATTGTCCAAGACATTTTCAACAGTTTCATCTTCAACATTAGTTGTCTCGATACTCGGTCGATGTTCCTCAGTATCAACTGTGGATGCAATGTCCTCTATTTTCTCGGGTGGACTCAACAGGTTTTTCTGAATCATAGTACTCTCTTCATCAACTTCTTTCAATTTCCCTTGAACTATATTGAATTCTCTTAATTGCTTTGGAAATTATTTTGCATAATTTTTCATTGTTTCATCAATTTGTTCAACTGTATATTCATCCTTAAGTACAGTGAGTGCTACCTCTCTCATCTGTTTCTCTGTTGTTAATGCATAAGTCCATCTAGCTAATATTTTTTCATAAAGTTCTTGTGGTATGTATGTAGAAAATTCTATAGGAACTCTTCCAAAATTAATCATCATACCTATAATTTCTTCTTCCAATTTTTCCTGATTCTCGGTGTTCAAGTTTGCATAAGTTTATAGCTTTGGATGTCCTAACCTTCCAGTTGACCTTATTGTTTCTGCTAATTCATCAATAGTATGTGGTACCTTATTCTTTACAACCTTGAATTGATCAATGTTATCATCAGATTCATCCTTGTCATCTTTTTCTCTAACATAATTTTTCCTTTGTCTCGGTGCTAGGGTCTCGGTGGTAGCCTTAGAATTCCTTGCTTGATAAGTATATTTCGATGAGGGTCTAGTGATTTTGACAACTCCTTTCTTCAAAGGTGGTGTATTTTTTGTCAACAGTCTTGTTCTTATCCTAGGTGGAGTCTCAGCCTTTGTGCCTTTTCCCTTCTTCTCCTTAGGTGGCTCTTCTTGTATTTCATCAGATTCTGTGGCTTCGACATCTTGATCTTCTCCTTCACTGATTGTAGTCTGCTCCTCAGTGTTATCTACTTATTTGTCAAGTTCTTCATCAGTGATAGAAAATTATATTTTCAAAGTCTTGACAATTTTGGTCTTATTTCATCCCATATTCTCTACTTGAAGTCCAATCTGTATTCTTATTTTAGTTTCATCATATGTGCCAAATCTCATGGCAGATTTCACAACAGCTTCATTGAGTAATTTCTCTAAAGCCTCAGAAGCTAAATCTATGTCAATTTTATAATCCATAGGGGGTAGCCATATTTTCCTAGGTTGTCCTTCTTTGATGAGAGATGTGTCAGTGTCAACCCCACAACATATTTATTCTTTATACTTCTCTACTAATTAGATTGGTATTCTTGTTCTTTTCTCCATTCTCTCTTTGAACTTCATAAAATAATCATCCATAACAGGTTCAAAATTTTCTCCTAGACTCTTAATGAGTTGACCGACTTGCACAGTGACTGGTCGGTTGGTCTCCCAAGTTACATTATTGATGGAGGGAAAGAAACTTTGCAGATAGAAAAATGTAAATATCAATAGATAACCAAACTTACATGTATTTGATCTTGTTGATTTGATTTTCCTCATGTTTACTTCCAATTTCCTTTGCAATAACTCGGCTAGGTTGAGTTGCAAACCCTTATTCACAATTTATACGCAATGTTAACTGCTACACATGTGACGTTGCTAGGTCTTCTAGATTGAAATATTTTGTATGAAATAACACATGCTCAAAATCTTAATTCAGGATCCTTGATAATGTTTATCCTTAGACCTCTACCGTCCCACTTGGCTCCTGTTAGTTTCTTGATTTCTAATTTGGGCGGGTGCCTTAGGGATTTTGTTTTGTTAGTTGTCGGATACCTAGTTACTGCATGTATAACATCTTTACTGATCTTCTTCAGTTCATCTAGCCATAGTTTACCATCGTGTACTCAGCTCAGTACAATGCATATCCACTTTGTCTTGAATTCCTTCAGGAAATATAGCGCATTAGTTAACCCTTTTACTTCTAGATGCTTGTGATTGTACTTTAGTTTCCCATCAATGCTAACCTCCTGATATGTCGAGATGAGATCAAAATCACTTATTTTTCAATGTATGTATGCTCTTACATTGTGAACTATTAGAACCCTAGGTGGTATCATAGATAACACACCTTTTTTGTCAGGTTGTGCAACAACCTCTAGATAAAAAATTTAGTTGGGTTGAGTGCATGTTGAATTCTTGATCAGAATTACCTTCTTTGTTTTGTCACTCTTGCCTTTCATGGTCCAAGAAGAATACACCTCACATTTTTCAAATTAGGGCTTCCAAAAAAAATCACAGACAGCTCGATAAGTGAAAATGATTACTTGATATAACCTTCAACTTCTTTGAATATGCTTTGAATCTCTCGGAAATGCTTCGAAATGCTCCACTATGAATTCTCTCTAAATCTCTCTACTTTTATCTTTGATCATTGTGTGAATAAATAAGTTCACTTCCCTCAAATTTATACAAAATGCATTAGTTGGTGCAATAAATGCTCATCACCAACCACTCGGTCTAGAAAAAAATAACTCAGTTGACACTAAAGATACCTCAACTTAGTGAGTATGACAGATTCTTGGTTGAATCAGCAACTCGATTGTCTCTCACATGTTCACCGACTGGAATTTCTTACTTGGTACAGGTTAACTGACTCAACTATTTCAAAGTTATCAAAAATATAATACCATAGTGCATCTTTAATTAATGCTAATTTGGCATTCGTAAAATTAATATAAGGAACTGATGTAAGATATAACTTTGTAAAACATAGTTCCATACTTTCTTGTATTACTTAGGTGAAGGTGGTGGAATAACCTTATCCATGGGATGAGGTGTCACTGACTGTTGTGCTTGGCTCATCATTTTCATTTGATGCTCTCCTCCACATTTGAATTCTTATCCTCATGATTTCTTTGATTGTGTTTCCATTTCCATAAGTTCCTATATATGTTACTCGGTCTCTGCAATATTTACTTAAGTGACTGACCTTCTGACAGTGTGTGCATGCCATTGTAGAGTTTGACCAATTTATAGATTTACTTCTCCATTGTCTCATACAGTTAGCTATAATATGTCCATATCTACCACATGATGTTCAACTAGCCCAAGTGTTATAATCCCAAGCATATGCATTACCTTTTCTTCTCGGTTGATATGCTTTTTCTTGTCCTTTTCATTTCTAGATTTGCTTCATCTTAGTCATGCATGCTTGTGATGTGTGACCATGCATGTTGTAAGTGCGAAA
Source organism: Thuja plicata (assembly GCA_018584345.1). Taxonomy (NCBI): domain Eukaryota; kingdom Viridiplantae; phylum Streptophyta; class Pinopsida; order Cupressales; family Cupressaceae; genus Thuja; species Thuja plicata. The sequence continues at coordinate 468,259 of MU225533.1, forward strand.
ATATTTTTCCATGTAGGTTTTCTTCTATGGTTTATTTAGCTTAGATCTACATTCATGTGCTTGATGTCCATGCTTGTTATATTTATAGCAATTACCATTGAATTTAGGAGAGTTTCTAGAAATACCTTTTTCTTTTCTTCTGCAAACGTTTGATGTGTGGCTTGTTTTTCCACAATGATGGCATGAAGGCTTGTTAGGATTTGGATTTGTGTAGACATTCCTCTGTTCATCTTGATTTAATGATTCTCCATGCTCGGTATACCCTTAACTGGTATTGTTGTTAAGTCTCCTTTGATTGTTCAGAAATTTATCCATCCTCTTAGTACTTTCTTTAGATCTCTTAATCATCTCATTATGTTGTTGTAGAATCTTCACTTCATTTCTCAATTTTTCATTCTCTTCTTTTAATTCGCCAATAGCTTCCAATTTCCATCAAGTTCAATATTCACTCGGTTGGCCTCGTGACTAATAGAAACCATCAGATTGGTGATATCAAAGTAATGTTCGGTAAGTCTCATTATTTTAGATTTTTTCTATTGTAGATTTTCAATCATTTATTCATATTTATTTTCATCATTCAAGACTTCAACCATTCTAACCATTTGTGTATCTTGATCGATCTGTAGTGCCTTCACTTGTTCAGTAAGTTGTTAATTTCTTTCAGATAGTTTTGATATGATTCCTTCATATGCATCAGATATGCTACCAGATTCAGATCCAAATGTATCAAATGGGTCATTTTTCTTTTCTTACCAATAATCAGTCTCATTACAACAAGATGTCATATATTTTCTCTTAACCAACATCTCCTTTAGTTTCTCCTTGGCTTCTTTGAATTATTCAATGTAGATTTGCAACTACAATTTTTTATTCTCAATAGTTTAGTCAAGCATATACATTTCAATCATAAGGTATTTTATCTTCAATGATTAAAATTTCTAAATAAGAGAACTAGCTCTGATACCAATTTTTGGAATGACAGAAATTTGTGTACTGAGAGGGGAGGGGTGAATCAGTACCTTCAAAAACTTTTCAAACAAATCTTTGTAATCATAAACTGTAATAACCGACCAAGTAGTTTGCTTTCACCATACATGAAATTTCATTACTAAAATGTAAATACATGTAATCAAAACAATAAAATATTTGTGAAACTCAAGTAAACATAACACATGTATTTTGTTATCGCAAAAACCATTGTTAGAAGGTAAAAACTGCAGTGGGGATAGAACCCACAAAGCTTCACTGCCACAGTAATAAAGTAGTATGTTAGAGCTTACAAAGATTGATCACTTTTGGTGATCTTTCCCTGTAAGGAGTAACAATAATATTGATTAGATCTACCTCATGTGAGGATTTTGCAACACAATGTATGTGTGCACTCTATTAGGAGATTTAGGAAAAGACAGTTAAGTTTGCTCTGTTAAGAGATTTTGGGTCTGTTACAATTGTTACAGAGTAACAAAATTATGATCTGAACAAATACAATCTAAATATTGTGAATAGTAGATCCTTTAAGTTCAATAAACTTATCACCTTTTTGTGACTGATAATACCTTTTCTATTGCTCGGCAGCCTTCTCTACTCTGAAAATTGAATGCTTCAATGAAATCCTTGGGCTAAAACCCTTGTCTAATCTTCTAATGTCCTTAGTTCAGCGACTACTTTATCATAATTTTTATCATACTTTTCAAAAATAACATCTTACCCTTACATATATAAAAATTCTTGACCTAATTAGGGTTTTACAATATCTTATAAAACCTAAGATCAACAGTCTACAAAATTTAATTTGATCATCTTTAGATATGAAACATAAACAATTAATGATTGCATTTGTAATTATTGTCCTCCTCAATCATTGTAAACCATTTTATAGCTCAAAAAAAATTTGTTACCTTTAATGATGTGCCATTACAAACTTTAATGTAACTTCTAGTTTAACCAGCAAATGATTTCTCTCGGTGCTCAGTAAGTCTGTTGCTTGGTGATCACTGCACTAAATTAACTATGCGCTCGGTGATCATTACTGACTAGTTTGTCTTTGACTCTGGTACCAATTAGCAATTTGAATATTAATGACAACCTTCAAACTCATATGGAGTAACAATAATTTCATGGAGTAAACCTAGGAGTGTTTTTTATACATACTCAGGTGTCTTCAACTCAGAGAGTTTATACTTCAAAGGTCTACAAGGCATAATCTTATTGTCTTAGAGACTTGGTGATAGTGTTCTTTAGGTTTGGTGAAAAAGAGTTGGCAAATTTGACGACTATGGTGGATTTGAATGTTTGAATTTTTATAATGATGCTATAGGATGTTCTTGAAGTATGTGCTTGATGATATGGTGATACACATGGATCAGAAGGATCATATTGGTGGAGCTTTCTATCAATAATAATATTTTTATTTTTATTCATGTTCTTGGCTGACTTAGTTGGTAAATTGTGTTGTCCAAGTGCTAAACCGTGAAGTTTGGGAGATTTATGATCTTGAGGTGGTGTTTGTTGGTCGTGGCTATGATTTGATAGTCAAAGATGGATTTGAGTAATGATATTTGGCGTGATAAATTGAAGAGATTGTGAATTAGGTTTGTTGACCTAGTTCTTGGTATAAGATGATGAATTAGGGTAGAAATCATTAGGTGTAGAACAAGAAGATTGCTTGCAAACATCAAAGATTTTTTGTAGAGTAGTTGGGAAGATCTCTTGAAGGTGAAGCTTCTCATATGAAGGAGTCAAAGAGAGTTAGATCATAGATCTTGGTTGTGCTTCAATGGAACTGACTTTGACATAAGGTAGATGTTGTTATCTAGTTCACAAACACTTGTAGATCATTGTAGTGATCAGATTGTAAGGCAGTGAGCCTTCCTCAGGGTTGTAGCTTGAGGCTTTTCTTTTGAGCAATGAGCTCTAGGTAGTGATTCTGAATGCATGTGCATTCCCCATACATTGTAATAAGGTTATATTTCTAGCGAGGTATTTTATTACTATGGGTAATCAACCCTACCATGTTTTTTCCCTTAATAGGGTTTCCACAATAAAAATATTGTGTCAACTTGTGTGGATGTGTTTTTGATTTGTATATGCATGCATGTTTTGTACTCTATTTATTTAGATTTGATTAAGGGTACAAAAGTTTGACAGTTTTTTGGTTTAAGGGTTTGAGGTTTAAGGTTTTGGTAACAACTAATTCAATCCCCCCCTCTTAGTTGTTCACTGCCATATTATAAAAAAACCTAACCCTCTATGGACCTATGATATCCTCAAGCTCAAATAAATATTCCAACTCACCAATCCAATCTATCAAATCCTTAGGATGCAATGAGCCATAAAAAGTAGAAACCTCCATTTTGTGAATTTTACTTACTTGTTCCATAGCCCTCAATAATATTTCTTCATTTGCAGGGATCTTTGTATCTATAGTCTCTATATCTTCACCAGATTCTTCATATTCCTCCTCAGTCTCAGGATTTCTTTGCAATCCAATCAAGACCTTTCGGATCTCAGTCCTCATGTCATTTTGGAAGTCCTCCATCATTTGTTATAACCTTCTAGGGTTCATTCTTCTAGGAAACATCTTTCTAATCCTTAGGTGAAAATGCATGAGCTTCACCCATCTGATTACAACGTGCTAATTTCCTTTCACTTGGTGAACTATCAGACAAACTTGCAATCTACCTCCTTTCAGCAATCAATTCACACCCGGTATGCCTTCAAAAACCCAAAAAAAGTTCTTAACCAAAAAACATTTCCTCAACGATCCCATTGCATAATTCCTTTGCAATTACAGGCTAGATCCACACTCTACCACCCAACAAAAAAAACACATCCAGGGATTCACAAGCTCAAGAAATCAAATCTACCATCACAGGAACAAATCTTGTTGTGATACCGTCTGACGTACTCATGGTAGGAGTTTCCCCAATTGAAATGGTCCAAACCATGCAGAAAGAGTCAACACAGCAAAAACAACCAACTCAAAAATAAGAATAGACAATCAACATGCTATATCAGATCCTCGCATTATCACAAAATCCAAGATTTACATCATATTGGCCTGCAACATGCAGATTACATGCCTTATTACAAAAAAAGTATCAATATAGGCCCTAAAGCTAACCTTCCAAATTTTACCTTACTCTAAGCTCCTACTTCCCCCTAAAAAAAGATCAAATTCCTTAATATATAGAGCCTTCAAAATACTTATGTCGGCCAGATCAATTACATTTTCCAAGACTAAGAAAATGTAATGTGTGCAAATATAGGTCAAGACCCAAATCATAAGATCTCAATTCCAAGATGTATAAATATTGTGCGATCCAAGAGATACGTTGGCCAAAGATCCAAGAACATCGTGATATGAGCCACTAAGCTTTGCAGATCGAGAAAATGTTTCATCAGATCTAAAAACTCTAACTGACCGTTAGAACATGAAGAACACACATAACTAACCATGAATCCAAAATATCTCCTCAGTGAAGTATCCAATTGAGGTGCAAACCCAGACATAAGTAAATCATGATGTCTATAAACAACCCTGATGTTCATAGAAACAAATGATCCAAAGCCAAGGAATGCCACCAAAAACACACAAATAGGAAAATAGGAACAAAACTGAAGGAAATATTTTTGGGTGATGAAATATTGTCAATGACCCAAGGATGCTCCTGCATCAACAACCTCCAAGTGTGGGACTTGAAATGTGAAGTTGAGTCTTTAGAGATGACTGACTTCCTTACAATCAAGGTGCACCTAAATCTATGGCTTTTGAGGAAAAGAGAGAAGGATATTTTGAAAAGTGATTGAGATGATACACAATGATTGAATAATTGATCTCCTTCTTCCTATAATGACTCTTAACTTCAAAAGAAATCACAAAAATACACTAATTTCTATATTTATCAACCTTAGCATAATATGAAAGTTAAGAATCAATACAACCTTGCAAGGAATACACATATTCACTAAATAAGATTAATTAACCTAGATTAACACACTCATGCAGTATTGAAGATGATAAAATGTCCAAATAATAAGGCATAAAATCTACAAAAGTCACTACGATTTAGGAATAGCCACACAATAGCAATTTATTGAAAAAGGCAAGGCTTGTTTACAATCACAGAAGAATTCTACAGAAGAAAACCAATGAGAGGAGATCCTAAAAGAATATACATTTTTGCATTTTCAAAGAGTTCAAGCATAAATTTGATTTAGACATAAAATTTGAACTTTGAGTCATGGTTGAGTTACAGAAGGGGAAAAAGTAGATCAGATCAAATATTTAATCTCTATGTGCAAGTAGATTATCCCAAAAGTGATAGAAAGGATGTAATATGAAATCTCCTGCAACAAAAGAATAATATATCCCTTTGCAAGTACATGATGATAAATTCTATGATGGCATAGAAACAACGCTTCAAGAATAATTTGGAATCAATAGGCATGGAACCACTAGAAGACCACAATAAATAATAAATGAACATCAAGCATATGGAAGAAATCAACCAAGACTATACCATAGTAATGGTTCTGTTTGAGTAAATCGACAAATGACACAAATGGAGATTCAAAAAAAGAAAAAAGGTCACTAGATGCAATTTTGAACAATCAATGTGATCAATTCCTATTGTTATTTTTCCCTAAGCATCCTCTTAATAAACCTTGCCTCTGCAAAAAATCTATCTCTACATTCACATTGTGCATACATGTCTACCTTGGTAGTCAACAAGACCTTATCATGCTTCATCAAAATCTATTTTCAATGAAAGAAGGCATTTTGGTGAAAAATATTTGCATCCATAAACAACTAAGTTCCATCTAAAAGATTACATGTCAAAGAAACAAAATAGGATCTCTATAAAAAATGGTCCAGCCAATCAGATACAAAAACCTACAAAACTACCATATTGACCAAATAGACAGAAACCCCCCTTGAAAATGTCCCTATTGATGAAATAAATATCATCTATGAAAGAAGACACATCGATAAAATCCACAAACCACTCAACGAACATAAATTTCCATAAAAAAGATCACTCCAATGAGACAAGAGAGAGGCTACATCTATAACGACCTTATCAAAGAACTTCATGACTTTGATAAAGCACGTTTCCATTTTATAGATCACCGAACTCCCACTGAAACTATCATCAATAAGACAAAAAGAAGTATCATTGATGAACCATGTCGATTAACAAAGAACTTTTGATGGAACATCTCTAAATTATTTAGAATGTTGAATTTACATAGAAAAGGATCCTTTATGGCCAAACAAAGTATAAATTTCATTGATAATTGTTGTTCTTAGATATCGGCAAGACTTCTGTCGATGTAAAATCTATAGGATGACCATTTTGGCAAGACCCAAAAGATGTCTTGCTAAAAACATCATGTCATCATAGCTACCTACGCCATATATTGGAAATATTTTTTGTGATGACACCCATTTGGGTAACTTGACCCATCAGAACATTGCTCTTTCCTTCCAAAACAGTTGTATTTACTCGGATGTATCCCATCGGTGAAAGAAGAAACATGTTTTGCTGATGGTTTGCTTCTTTCAGCCCAATGAATATTTGGTTTAGAATTTTGGGGAAACCATGGACATATCTTCCTGAAATCTTTCCTTAAGCTCTTGTAGAATATTTGCATGCCTATTTCAATGAAACATGAGGAATGTTCTACCAAAATCCTTGTCTTGAAGTATTTCTCACCGATTTATCTCTAAAACTTTCTCAACTGAAACCCTATGATGGAAACTAACCCAGAGGGTTAATTGTGACAAAAAGGTCAACATGCCCTTTTCCATGTCTAATCAAGATGGAATTGGGAAATACTGAAATCTAATTTTTTCAGTATTTTGTATGTCTCAGTAAACTGCTATTTTGAAGGTCTTCAAGGCATTTCTGGACAGATATTGTGTACTGAAGTAGATACTTCAAATTTTTAGGTCTACAAATTTTGATTATCTTTCCAACAAAGTAAACGGTTCACAAATCGGACCTAGGACTTGAAAGTTATGCCTTCTCCAAGTAGGCCTAAAATTTTATATAGTTTTTTTGGAATTTTTAGTAGTTTTAATAAGTTTATTTGTAATAAACTTTATGATGACTCTTCATTTCATTTCCAAGAGATTCTAGTGACTCTTGGGATCCTTCATGTTTGTATAAACACCAATTTCAAATAGAAAGGATCAGTTTTTGGCTTGCAATTATGTTGTTCATCTTTATTGTTTTTATTGAATTCAACAATACCACAGGTTTCACACCAAGTATTGTAATCTGATTTTCTTAATTCAGATCAGTGGTATCAGATCATGAATGCTCCTTTATGCCAATTTACACAAGGTCCTCCTTCCAAAGATTAGGATTGGGTACATAAGATTTGTCAGAATATCCACCTTTGAGGCACACACAATCGAAGATGTCAGATGATAAACTTAAGCAGTTGGTGGAAGAGGCTTTAAATAAGCAACGAGAGGAGATGATGAGTCAATTTTCACTCTTTCTACAAAATCAACAACCCTCTGAATCAAGAAGAATGTTTCATGGAAATACCCCTTTCAAAGTGCAGGTAAATTTTGACATCCCAAATTTTGAAGGAAAAATCGATACTGAAGTTGTTGATAACTTGTTATCAAAATTGGATAGGTACTTTTCTGTAAACAATTTCTCATATGCAGAAAAAATAATGTTTTCTCTCCTCAAAGCTGAAACCCACGTAAAATTAGCCTGGGAATCCAAATTAGCAAATAAAGAATGAGAATTATCTGATGGAAATGGCTTGGAAATATCTTTTTATAAGAATCCCACATGGGGAGAATTTGTGGAATACATAAAATAAGCATACCTTCCTGAGGATGTCTATGAATAGAAATACATAGAATAGAAGTTGCTTCGACAGAAGAGGGATCGGTCTGTGCAAGATTACACCAACACATTCCATTCACTTTTAGCAAAACTTGGTATTGAGGATTTAGAGAAGCATCAAATTCTGAAATATTGTAGTGGAATTCATAGGTATATTCAAATAGAGATGGAATTTTTGAATATTGAGACATTGGAAACTGCCTATAAATATGATACAAAAATTGAAGAGAAATTCAAGAAGAAAGGGAAGAGGGACTACTTTGCAAACAATAAGCCAAGGGTTGAAGATGCAGGAAAATAGGTGACCAAGGAGCCTCACACAAACTCACCAAATAGCACATGGTGGGATGCAAAAAACACACCAACAAATATAGGCATGTGGTGTGAGATGCATAAGTCCCCAACCCATAATACAAAAGATTGTCGAAGTATTAAAAATCTGATGATAGAAATACGAGGAGAGGAAGCTGAACCTGAATCATTACCAATAGATACTTCTGAGAAAAAAGACAATGATTCCATCATAGAAGCAGACCCATATGCCATAGTTGCAACTGCTAAAGTACTACATCATGAAGATGAAGAGAGACTTTTTCATTCACAGATGTGGGTTGATGGAAAGCCTCTGCATTTTCTTGTTGACAATGGGAGCCAAAAGAATTTGATATCTAGGGAGACAGTCAAAAGATTGAATTTGAAAGTGACAAGACACCTACAACCATACTCTATGGGATGGGTAAATGAGGGACAAGATATTCAAATAAATCAACAATGTCATCTACCATATTCAATCAATCCTTTCAAGGATGAAGTGACATGTGATGTAACACCATTGGATGTATGTGATGTCTTGCTGGGGAAACCTTACATGTATATGTAACCACCTAGATTTGGTCTGCTCAGACTATTGACCCTATTTTCCCTAAGTGTGATCATACCCCCTATTATGTCCAAACGACCCTATTACTGCTTGGCATAATTCTTTTGAAATCAATTTAATCTCCTAGGATGATCAAATCACTAAATTAATTACTTTTAGCCAAAACCAAAAATCAATCAAAAACATGGCTAAAATGATTAATTTACTAGGAATTAAATAAATTCCTAAATCAATCAAATCACTTGTAAAAACCAATTCCCCTAGCCTAATTAATTTAATTAAATTGGCTACAGTCCTATTGATTATTAAAAAGCAATCGATGTTTTAAATAATTAATATTCCTATTTTTGAATGAATTAAATAAGTTTAATTCATCTCATTAATATTCCTCTAAACCCAAACCTAACCTAATTCAACCACTTTGACCCTAGGTTCAAACCTATCCCAACCCATTCACCCTTGCTAAATCTAATCCTAATTATATTCTAACCCACCTCCTAATGTTGTCACATTCCATTAAGGAATGATTAAGGACTCGACCCACTTGAGAAAGTCAAAGAATCTCAAGATTCATTTCCTCAAGTCCACTTTCTCAAGCTTTTCTCTTACACCCTTCCCATTCTTCTTAAAGGCTCTCATTAATACCTCATTAATGGAGGTTCCTTAAGCCCATGCCTCTTCAATGCCTTTGACATTTATTTCTCTTACACCCCCATTAATGAGTTTTACAACTCCATTAATGCACCTTGTCCCCCCTCTCTCTCTCTCCTAATTCTTCTATAAATAGAAGGGGTTTTTGAGCACAAATAAGCCTTCACCTCATATTATAAATGCATTGTCATGATGTTAGGATTCATCTAGATTCATGTTTTATTTAGTTTTTCATGTTTAGGCATTGTTATTATCTCCATTTTTAGAGCTAGAATGCATTGCTTAATGATTAAATAGTTTGTTTTAATTCAAATCTTTCATGCTAAGTCGTATATGTCACTAATAGTAGCATAATCTAAGGGCTATTATGTTACTAATCACACTCTTCTTAGTTATAAAGCAATAGGTCAATTTTAGTGGATTTATATGCTCATCTAACCCATTTTTTGCTAATGCAATGATCTATTGAAGTGTTGTGTCGCAGGTAACAGGTGCACAAATATACACACACATTTCTACCGCCCATCGTGGGGCTTGATTATGAATTTGGGCTCATTTTGACTTCATTTTTCATCAATCTATCCTCCCAATTTTCTATTCCAGAGTTGTTTCTGGTTATTCTGGCTCGCATCTGGAATACGCCATCGTACCATAGAAAACGAGGCTTGCACATGGGATTTTCCGGATCGTATTCAGTTTAGCATCACATCTTGGGAACATTTAGTCGCATCTGGTGACAACAGATTACATTTGGTATAAAATATCGCATCTGGTTATTTTAGGCTCGCATCTGGTTAAATAACTTGCATACTCCATTGCCTAACCCTAACATCTTAAACAGTTGTGTTTTTGACATTTTTGACAGTCTAACTAGTGTTTGCAAGTTGTTATCAAAGGTTTTTCTTGGGGAATCGAATGAAGAATACTAACATGGTTTTTCAGGTTGCCAAACCCCCATCTTGACCTCTATTTTACATGATTTTCACACTAAGAACATTTTATTATCTTCTGCTAAACTGACTAGAGGACTATGCTCTTTACCTTTTAAAGGAAAATTAGAAACTCACACATCAATTTATGAGTGGAAAGGAATTTGGAGGTAATTGAACCAAGAAAACCAAAACTAAATTTCTTTTGGATAGTAAATGAACAACTCAAAGCAATAAATTTGTGGGCTAAATGAACAAATACATTGTCTAAATTTGGGAATCAGAAATTGAACAAGCAAGTCATTTAACATTGTGGATTAATTAAACAAGAAAATTTACTTTCAAGCATTCTATTTTCCTTAAGTAGGAACATTTTAAATTGAGCACAACATTGCTTGAGGGAATGAACTATTTGATTAACTTTGGTTTGGGAGAAAATGACATGGATTAGGAGAGTATGCCCTTCTTCTTCGGGAGAATCAGAAATCTAGATGTCCTATGCTCGCCAATCCATTGTATGCTTATTAAACAGTAGAGGGCCTACCGGTTGAGGAAAAAATCTCTGAGGAATGACCCAAGTGATGACAGATTTTATGCCAACCCTTCCAACTCACTATAAATAATTGCTTCCTTGTAGGCTAACGCCTCAAAAGATGGAGCCGGTTTTGTTCATAGAATTCTGACATCATGCTTTGAACATGCTTGGGTATGTGTAGAGTGGAGCCGCTTGAATATTGCTTGTGAGACTACATATACTTAGGTACTCATAGGGCTATATGCCTCAATTTTGCCTTGTTCAATTCTATGGGGGACAGTTTTGAATGGATTGCCCAATAATAAACAACACTTAAACTGAAAGAATTCCTAATTCACCTCCAAAAGGGTGATAATCTTTGTGCAAGGCAAAAAGTAATTTTCCCAAGACACTCATCATATCGCACCCTCACTTGCATTTGGATTCGTCAAATACAATATCATGACTGGATCCATTGCATGCTTGGTGATGGTTGTATTCCTATTAGTATTTGAGTGTGTAACTAAGTCAATGAGAAAGGATTTTCATCCTCCACCTAGAAAATAGGGATAAGATGTGTGTTTGTTTCACCCTCTTAACAATGCAACAATGCTTGACGTAACTGAAAGATCACTAAAAGGATAAAATTTTCAAACAAGCAACAAATTTCAATCCTGGATCAATGCATGTTTTTTTCACCCACTAACAGGTCTCAGAACGCAATCTACAATCAGACAAACTGCATGTACTTCCAAAACATTTTTTTCAAAACTAATCAAATCTGACAAAGACATCAGAAATTTGCATACTAGATTTCCCAGATTGTATTTGGTATCCTGGCTTGTATCTAGTATCCTGGCTCACATCTAGTGAACACATCATCACATTTAGGGTTCCATCTCGCATTTAGGGTCATCAGTAGCTCGCATCTCGTATTTCTAGGCTCGCATCTTGGAACTCACATCTAGGATAGTGGGCACTTTCAGAATAGTTTCTTAAGAAAACTTAGTTGATTTGGATACCCTTTTGGCTCTTTAGTCTGTCCCTATTGTCTTTTCTGGTCTCCCTTCTGCTGTGTCGAAAACTTTTTCAGACATCTACCTTGCATGTCCTGTTAGTTTCCTGTAATCTATCTCAATACATGTGGTCTATCTGCTTCTTACAACAACTTGATTCCTAGCTCACTATCAGGGAATTCTAACCCTCTGACGCTGGAATCATTTACTTCCACCAAAACTCAAATGATACTTTCACCCAGACACACTCACTTGAACGATTCAAGATACTACCTGACACTATTGGGAAAGGTTGATGAAAGTTAAGATACAACTTCATGGTTAATACAAGATGCAACAAGTTCACATCTAAAGGATCAAAACTACCTCCTAAATCAACACACTTTCAAGGAGAAGCATCTCATCATTCCCTACTCGATCTAGACTCTCTAGTGATGGATAGCGACACTTGCAAATGGAGTGAGGCTTTTGAGGAATATGACAATAGAAAAAACCAAAAACCTGAAGATACTGATGAGGAAGAATAAAATACATTCAACCGTCCTATATTTGAATCTGGCAGTGAGGAAAACATCACTGAAGAGGAGTACAATAAACTTAAACAAAGCAGAAAGTTCCACAAGATAATGGAAAAGATGATTGACAAGGATAAAGAGAAGTAATTTCTCCACCTAGCATCCACTGGCGTAAAATAACCCTTGGACTATGATGTGGAAAATCTAAAAGAAAAAAAAAGTGCCAACTCCCATATCTATTCTTGCCAAACAGCTCACCTTAATGCAAACAGAGCTTACAAATCTCAAGCAGGAGAAAGCTAAACCTAAATCACTATAGTCTTTGGACTCCATTTGTCTATTCCCCTTTGATAAGAGTATCACTATGGTTTTGTTTCCTCCCAATATGACAAGACCAAAATACGACAAGTATACAGGAGAAACTAACCCACACGATCATGTAAGAGAATTTTGTGCTTTGAGCATAGAATACATGCATGAACCTACGTACCTCATGCAGCTCTTTCTGAGAAGTCTAGGAGGTAATGCCATGGAATGGTTCTCAAAATTGAATCCTAAAGTCAAGACTTTTGAGGAGCTAATTCAACAATTCATCCAACATTATTCCTACAACATACAACATGATGTGACCATGATGGACCTATGTAACACTAAACAAAAAACTGGCAAATCATTTACATACTTCCTACAAAAATGGAGGAATTTCTTTGCATGATATTCAAGAGCCATTCCTGAATCTGAGAAGATGGAAATCTTTGTTAATAACTTGGTTCCTGAATTAAACTATGCATTACAAATGCAAGACTCACCTAGCTTCGACAAAATGATCAAAAATGCCATCTGTATCGAAGAGGCCATGGTAAAAAAGGGAGAGATCACCCTTCAAAGTGAAAAATATACCAACTCCAACTCTAAACCTAATTGGTGGAAGCAAAACTAGAATGTTTTTAATGACGTAGTAGTTGACGTGTCTAACATTAACCCTAAACCTGAGGTGTTCAATTTAACTAATAGCATGCAAGCAAGCAAAGATGCCAAGGTAACAATCCCCATACCCAAAACCAATAATGATAATGGAAAAGGATGATCATGGACCTCCAGACCTCAAAGAACATTCACAGCTTCGGGAGAACCTCTTGAAACCGTTCTCAAAACACTATTGGATAACAAGGTTCTTACCATTCCTGATTCAAAACCATGGGAACCAGCGGTCAAACCCAGGTGGTGGGATGACAATTCCTATTGCGTCTTCCACAAAAACAAAGGGCACAAAGCCAAAAATTTCCTTAAGATTAAGCACGTTATTCAAGACCTCATTGAGGGAGGAAAGATCAAAGTGGATGGACACACTACCAATGAAGATCATACAACATTTAATAAACCATTCCCTAATTATGAGAATGGGGAAACATCTAAAGGGAAAGGTAATGAAGTCAACTACACATACTCCAATAATGATAATGTGATCAATATGCTAGACATTAAAACATAATCCATTAATGTGATCACAATCAAAGGTGTTAAAGACACATCTTTCCAAACAAATGCAGTAACAAGAAGCCAAGCGCAGGTCACAATAAAAGGACCTAGTTCCTCCTCAAAAACAGCAACAACATCCAAGGTTCCTATCATTACTATCCCCAAACCAGTAGCAAAACACATGGTTACTATTCTTGGAGCAAAATATGACTTGGTAGATCAGTTACAACAAACCTCTGCTAAAATTTCCATCTTTGAGTTGCTCAAAATATCCACAGTACATAGGGAAATCCTCGAACAAGCCCTGCATGCCACAAATGTTCCAAAAGATATTGATATAAACAAATTCCAAGTGATGGTCAATCACATCTCAGTGCCACATTACCTATCCTTTTCTAAAGAGGATGATAAATCATTGACCCATCTACATAATCAACCCCTCCATATCAAAGTCCTGATTCATAAATCCCATGTTCGACGTGTCTTGATAGATGGAGGCTCAGGATTGAATATTTGCACCCTTAATCTAATCATAAAACTGGGTCTCTTAGAATAGACCATTGACTCTAGAAGAAAAATAACCATCAAAGCTTATGATGAGGAAGAAAAGATCCTCTAAAGGTCTTATTTTTCTGCCTATCAGAGTCGGGCCAATTGAAAGGAATGTCATATGTCAAGTTCTAGATCTGCCCCTAGCCTACAACATCTTGTTGGGGAGACCATAGATTCACAAAATGGAAGTTGTGCCATCTACTTATCATCAATGTATCAAGTTCCCACATAATGGGGTAGAGGTAACAATTCTAGCGGATAGCAGTTATACATGCAACAATATCAAGGTGGGTAGCATGATTTCACATAACAAAGAAGCTATGGATGAGATTTCTCCTGAGACTACCAAAGACATGGTGATGAAAATTTTTAGAAAGAATTTAAAACTTGAAGAAACAAGTATGGGAGAGTACAAGATAGACCTGACTCCATCACTAACAGAATTGCTAGTATCACCCAGATCTTATGTAAAACCTTCCTCATCTTTCACACCTGCCACATCTAAAGAAATAGAGATCCACAAAGTGATAGGCATGGTTAAGGCATCCACATCTTCTTTAGATAACATACAAGAATAGGCAGTCTTGGACTGGATTTACAAAGGTGAACCACAGGAAGCTAAGGTAAAACATGTAGAAATATCCCTAGAGCAGTATGGTAAGGGATACAACCTTCTCAAATAGATGGGATACAAAGGGAAGGGACCTCTCAGTGACACATGAAGAGGACTCATTGAACCAGTACACATGGAATTCAGGAATACCAGAGACAAAACAGGACTGGGTTTTAATAATGAGTCTAACAAACCTGCTTCAAGAGACAGCCCGATCTCTGATAAAGGGAGTGATGAAATAGAATAAATAGAACTATAACCATGGTCCTATGAAAGATTATTGCATGTTGTTACAGAGAACCTTGAATATCAAGGAGAGTGCTATGTACCCAACTTTGAGGTACCACAAGACATTCGCACACCTTTGTTAGCACAACCTCATATTGCAGAAGTTGGAGGAACAACAGAAGATGATCCAGAAATACCATTAATAGCAATGACTACTGTGAGCACATCCTAACAACAAGATTCACATCCTAACTGGGGGAAGTTAGTCACAATCACGCATGTTCTTGATCTACCACACTTTTTTTAGGAATAAGGTGTCTCAACCTTGTATATTTCCTTACATTTGATATATTCCAAATGTCAGCACTTTGGACAATGTGTAAGGTAATCATGACTGAAACGGTTATGATGGATTCCTATGATGGCCATTAATATTTGTAAAAGCTAATTATGGAAGATTTGATGATGGGTGAAGACATGCAAGACATGTGGCAACTGATCATGTCGAGTTCCTATTTTCTTGGAGAATGGTAAAACCCTAATACGGTTGTCTTTGGAAGTTGCCCTAAAAAGGGAAGTGCATGATATAAGCATTTTTTAGGGTTGCAAATCTGAATGAGAAGTTAGTGTATTGTTGGAACATTTTTTATTTTGTTGAATTTCTCTTCAAGTGTCGATTATCTCCTGAAAGAACTTGCATTGCAAGTGTATTGTAAATAGTAATAGTTTTGATTAATACATTGTGTAGGTTTTGGAGTGCTTGGGCTTTTTACCAAAAGGTTTTCCCCAGGGTAAATCATTGTGTCATTCTCATTTTTCTATGCATGCATGTTATTGTATTATCATTCTATAATTTCTAAGGGTTAAATCTGAATTAGCATGATCCTCTTCTCAGGAGTTTAGTGTAGGGAACTGTTTTCCACACACTTAGTGTCCTTTCAGTTGGTATCAGAGCCTGGCTAGTTTTGGCTCTATTTGTTAGGGTACGAGTTTTTTGAGATAATCTCCAGTTTAGTGGGAGTATTGTTGCAAAGTATTCATAACCTTATTGTAGGAAGAGATGACAGGTTCTTCATACAGTAGAATGGAGGTGGAAAAGTTCAATGGCACAAACTTTGAGTTGTGGAAACTCAAGATGGAAGACATGCTCGTAGATTGTGATGTATGGGAGGAAGTTGATAATGATATTAAACTATTAAACATGCCTCAAGAAGATTGGGATCTCAAGGATCAGAAAGCTAAGGGTCTGATTAGACTCTATCTAGCATATTTTGTTCTCTTGAATGTTCTCGATGAGAAGACCGCAAAAAAATTATGGACACGGCTTGGGTCTATGTATCAGGCCAAGTCCTTGGTGAACAAATTGTTCCTGAGAAAGAAGTTGTATTCTATGAGAATGGAGGAAGGATGATCTATTGCAGATCACCTGAATGCATTTAACATGTTGATTGCACAGTTGATATCAACTGGTGTCAAGTTGGAGGAGGAGGATCGATGTATGACCCTGCTATGTTCCTTGCCAGATTCATGGGACCATCTTGTGATGGCCCTTGGGAGTACTATTATCACTTTCCAAATGGATGATGTGGTGTCTTCACTGTTATCTAAAGAGATGCAAAGAAAGACTTCCGATTCAACCAAGGAAGCCCTTGCTGTTTGTGGTATATCCAAAGATAGAGGAAAGAAAAATGACAATAAGTCTGAAAAGGGTAGACCTAAATCCTGTGGGAAATCTAAGACTCTTGGAAAGTCTAAGGTAACATGTTGGAACTATGGTAAGACTAGGCACTTCTGTAAGGACTACAAATAGCTAAAGAAGAAGAATAAAATCCCTTATTCAAATTCTAAAAAATCTCAAGAAGATGGTGATGCTTTTGTCGTAGCCTTGGCCACTCATGCATCTGATGATGTGTGGCTGATTGACTCAGGTGCTTCTTTTCACATGACCTCTCATCAAAGTTAGTTCTCAAAGTATGAGGAGTTTGATGGTAGAAAGGTATACCTAGGTAATTATTCTCACCTAGAGATAGTTGGATGAGAAAGAGTCACTATCAGATTCCTTGATGGATGAGTAAAGGGGATCAACGGGGTAATGCACATCCTGGGTTTGGCACGAAACCTGTTATCTGTAAGTATGTTGAATGATGCAGGTGTGCAAGTTGTTTTTTTGAAAGATGGATGCAAGATGATTAGAGGAGCCATAGTGCTCACGAAAGGTACTAGGAGAGGTACCCTGTTTCATCTAAATGCTTGCACTTCATAGTGCAATAGTTCTTCTATCTCAAGGAAGAGAGCAGGAGTCACTTCATCTCCACCATCTGAACCAGCAGTGAAGAAGTCTATGGTAATGGGTTCCGATGGTAGTGCAGCACGTGTACCTAAGCATGCTAACACTTTGGAAGAAAAAATTTATGTAGAAAAGACAATGTTGTGGCATATGAGATTTGGCCACATTTGTGAGAAGGGTCTCAGAACCCTAAAAAATAAAAACCTTGTTGAGGAATTAAATGATTGCAGTTTAGAGTTTGACTTCTATGAACACTGTGTTTATGAGTTTGAATAGTTATGTAAAGAATGAGGGATCGAGAGGCATAAGACAACTCCTTATACCCCACATCAAAATGGAGTTGCAGAAATAATGAACAGGACACTGATGGAGAAGGCTAGGAGTATGCTTAGTGGAGCTGGCCTCAAACAAAAGTTTTGGGCTGAAGCTGTGGCCACTGCTTGCTATCTGGTTAACAGATCTCCTATATCAGCTCTTGTTAGCAAGACAGCCATGGAGGTGTGGTCAGGTAAGAAGCCTTTAGTTAGACATCTTCATTTTTTTGGTTGTGAAGCTTATGCACATATGCCTAAGGAGAGAAGATCTAAGTTGGAAAACAAGGCTGTAAAATGTATCTTCATCGACTGCAGTATTGGTGTGAAAGGATACAAGCTTTGCAATCCTATGATTTGTAAGGTGTTTTTTAGCAAAAATGTTATTTTTAGAGAGCTAATACCTTCTCCTATTGTGCTACAGCCGGATGAAAAAGAAATGAAAGAAGATGTTGTTTAGTTGCCTCCTACCCCTAAGAAGACTGAACAGAGAGACCGTGATGGATCTGATGATGAGGAGAGCTCTAGCAGCTCTAAAATTTTAGAAGAAGAGGTAGAACAACCTCAACCTCAGCCCTTGAGGAGATCCATGAGAGAAAGAAAGAAACTAGAGAGGTTTGAATTTTGTATGTTAGATTCTAGTTTTTATTATGCCTTGATTACAAACATTGATGATCCTAGATCTGTGAAAGAGGCTATAGGTATAGAAGATGTAGGTTCCTGGATTGAGGCCATGGATGATGAGATGGCTTCATTGGAGAAGAACAAAACTTGGGACCTAGTACCTTTTCCTAAAGGACGAAAACCTATTGGAAGCAAATGGGTGTTTAAGAATAAATTTTGTGTAGATGGCAGTGTTGAGAGGTACAAGGCCAGATTGGTTGCAAAGGGGTATTCATAGGTGGAGGGAATTGATTATGGTGAAATATTATCTCTTGTTTCAAAGCTTACATCCATTAGATTTTGTTATCTCTAGCAGCATCATATGATTTAGAGGTAGAATAGATGGATGTGAAGACAACTTTCCTTCATGGTAATTTGGAGGAAGAGATCTATATATCACAGCCTGAGCACTATATTCAGAAAGGTAAAGAGTCTTTGGTTTATAGATTAAAGAAGTCTCTGTATGGTTTGAAAAAATCTCCTAGTATGTGGTACCTTAAATGTGATGCCTTTGTGTTGTCGATTGGTTTTCTGAGATCGAAATTAGATCATTGTGTTTATTTCAAAGTTGACAATGATTACCTTCTTATTATTGCATTATATGTTGATGATATGTTGTTGATTGGGAAGGGTAGGGGTATGATTTCTGATTTGAAGTCTCAGTTGTCAGTATAGTTTGAGATGAAAGATCTAGGGGCAACCAGGTATATTCTGGGTATGGAAATCAACAGAGATAGGTCTAATAGAAAAATTTGGTTGAGTCAGAGTAAGTATGTGAAGTCTGTGTTGGACATGTTTAGCATGGAAAATTGCAGACCATTGTGTAATCCTATTTCTATGGGAACAAAGTTATCTATGGATGATTGTCCAAAATCTCCTAGTGAGGTGGAGGACATGAGAAAAGTACCCTATGCGAATGTAGTTGGAAGCCTTATGTATGCTATGGTCTATACTAGACCAGACATTGCCCAAGCAGTGGGAGTCCTTAGTTGGTTTATGGTTGAACCTAGACGGGTACATTGGGATGTAGTTAAGAGAGTGTTCAGATATTTAAAGGGTACATTAGAGTATTCCATATGCTATCATGAAAACTCTTCTATAGCTCCACATTCAATTTGTATTCATGGGTTTGTGGATTCAGATTGGGTAGGTGACATTGACAGCAGGAGATCCACCAGTGCCTATGTGTTCACTATGTTTGGTGGTGCCATTAGTTGGATGAGTAAGTGACAACCTGTGGTCACTTTTTCCATGATAGAAGCAGAGTATATGGAAGCTACTCATGCTTGTAAGGAATCCATTTGGCTTAGGAGACTGTGTTTGGATGTTGGTGTTGATGCAGGACAGATTACAATTTGTTGCGACAGTCATAGTGCTATTTTCCTTGCAAAGAATCCAACTTTCCATGCCAGAACGAAGCACATTGATGTGCAGTTTCACTTTGTAAGAGATATGGTAGAGGATAGAAAGGTAAGTTTGGAGAAGGTAGATATAGTAAACAATGTTGTGGAGGCATTGACAAAACATGTGGGCATAGCGAAGTTTAGATGGTGTTCGGAGTCTATGGGCCTCTTAGCCTATAGAAATTAAATCTTGTTATTTCCTTTGGCTCTTAAAAGGTGTTTGAAAAGTGGGAGAATGTTAGGAATAAGTTGTCTCAACCTTGTATATTTCCTTACATTTAATATTTTTCAAATGTTGGCACTTTGGACAATGTGTAAGGTAATCATAACTAAAACGGTTATGATGGATTCCTATGATGGCCATTAATATTTGTAAGAGATAATTGTGGAAGATTTGATGATGGGTGAAGACATGCAAGACATGTGGCAACTGATCATGTTGAGTTCCTATTTTTTTGGAGAATGGTAAAACCCTAATACAGTTGTCTTTGGAAGTTTCCCTAAAAAGGGAAGCGCATGATATAAGTATTTTTTAGGGTTGCAAATCTTAGTGAGAAGTTAGTGTATTATTGGAATGTTTTTTATGTTATTGAATTTGTCTTCAAGTGTCGATTATCTCCTTAAAGTACTTGCATTGCAAGTGTATTGTAAACAGTAATAGTTTTGATTAATACATTGTGTAGGTTTTGGAGTGCTGGGGTTTTTTACTGAAAGGTTTCCCCAGGGTAAATCATTGTGTCATTCTCATTTTTCTATGTATGCATGTTATTATATTATCATTCTGTAATTGCTAAGGGTTAAATTTGAATTTGCATAATCCTCTTCTTGGGAGTTTAGCATAGGGAAATGTTTTCCACACACTTAGTTTCCTTTCAACTTTGACACAAGTAGCTAACCGGGTACAACAAATAACTATTGCTGAGTTTCTGAATATATCTGATGATGAAGCAACTAACTCTCATGATTATGAATGGGAAGAACTATCTGTCACCATAGAAGACATTGAAATAGATACAATTCACATGTTTGCAGCTCCCTCAGCCCCTCGTGAACATTCTGACACAACTCCCAACAACAGTGATATTCCTGAAGCAGAGGAGGAATTATGTCCTCCAATCATTGATGGAGAAACTGGTGTTTACATAAGTCCACAAGAACTTTAGAGGTGACAAGAAAGAAGCCTCAACTTACGGAGAGAAGAAGAAGAAGGATACTCCACTGACGAGTCACTAGAGTTTGGTCCACATATAACTAACAATGAACCTTTTTATGACGACCTAACTCTTATTGATCTAAATATCAAAGAAATTAACTTAACAGAACACGTCTTGTTAGTTAATAGTCTTAATACTAATGCGATGCTGTCCTTCCAAAATTTTGATTCCTTGTCCTTAATAAACCCAGATCTAATTGATTGGACTACAACAGACCCTACACCTATCATGAACTTTCCTAATGACTACTCCTTAGCTTGATATATAAATGCATGTGAACCTTACCATTCTTCCACCATTGCGAGGAGAAAGAATATGTCGCCAGAGGATATCAGGTTTCTCAGTCAAAAATTGAAAATTAAAAAAAAAAATAGAATTGATGGTGAAAACCACGTTGTGGCAGTATCAGATTCTAAAAATGTCAAAACAAATGACGTATCTAATGGTGAAAACTTCTCTGAGGTGCCAAAAGATGAGATTCTTGATATCCTCCCTGAACATTTCCAAGAAAGATCTTCAGTACTGATAGAACCAAAAAAACTGGCTAACTTGGGCACAACTGAGTCTCCTCAAGTTATTCACTTAGCACAATCTTTGTCAGTAGAAGAAAAGGTACAATTCAAAGAGTTCCTTAAGAAAAAGATAATAAACTTTGCATGGTCCTATACTAATAGGCATGGACTAGATCCCAACTTAATCATGCATCATTTGTCTATAGCTCCTGGGATAAAACCCGTGAAACAGAAATTAAGAAAGATGCATCCTCATGTTGCATTACTGGTAAAAGCGGAGCTAGAGAAATTATTGAAGGCTGGATTCATTAGGGTCATCACTTATGCAGGATGGATTTCTAATGTAGTCCCAGTATCTAAATTAGATAAATCTATTAGGATATGTATGGACTTCAGAGACTTAAAAAAGGCATGCCCTAAAGATGATTTTCCACTGCCTAACATTGATATAATCATAGACCTCACAGCAGGCTACCAAATGTACTCACTAATGGATGGTTTCTCAGGCTATAACCAAATTAAAATTTCTCATGAAGATTAAGAGAAGACTGCATTTACATGTGCATGGGGAACCTTTTGCTGGAACGTCATTCCATTTGGGTTCAAGAATGCAGGAGCCACATATCAAAGAGCAATGACTACTATATTCCATCACATGATGCATAAAAACATGGAGGATTACGTAGATGACACCTTGGCTAAATCAAAAGAAAGGAGCACTCACATTGATAATTTAAGTAAAATCTTGGATCGTATGGAACAATTTCAACTAAGGCTCAATCCCAAGAAGTGTGCCTTTGGGGTCCAGTCAGGAAAACTTTTAGGGTTTATTGTCTCAACAAAGGGAATTGAAGTAGATCCTGCAAAAGTCAAAGCTATACTAGAGATGACTCCACACAATATTAGTCAAATGAGGACATTACAAGGGAGACTCCAATCAATCAGGAGATTCACGTCACAACTTGCAGATAAAGTGCAACCCTTTACCAAATTACTACATAAAGGGGTCACTTTAAAATGGGATGAACATTGTGAAGCCAACTTCAAATAATTAAAAGAGTACCTAGCTACTCCTCATATTCTTATGGTGCCCATTCGTGGAAAGCCATTACTCCTGTAAATTTCAGCTATAGCTACATCATTAGGAGTATTACTAGCACAAGAGGATGAAAAAAAGAAAGAAAGAGAAATGTACTATATTAGTAGAGCACTAGTCACCTATGAGCTCAATTATAGCATTATTGAGAAAGCATGCTTAGCAGTTTTCTTTGCATCACAGAAATTGAGACATTACATGTTGTCACATACAGTAAGGCTTATTGCAAAGATAGATCCTTTGAAATATCTCCTAAGTAGAACAACATTAACTGAGCGATTAGCAAAATGGGTCCTGATTCTGAGTGAGTTTGACATTGAGTACGTAGAAAGGAGAGCCATTAAGGGAAAAGTCCTCGCAGATCAATTGGCTGATTCACCATTCCGGGATGATGAACCTTTAAAGATTGAATTTCCTGATGAAATAATTATGCATCTAACTAAGTATCCATGGAAGATGTACTTTGATGGTTCTTTCACGTAACAAGGCTCTGGAGCGGGAGTTCTATTCATAACTCCTCAAGGTTACAGATACCCAAGTCCTACAAATTGATGTTTCTATGCACAAACAACATTTTAGAATATGAAGCATTGGTAAACGGTCTTAAGCTTGCTATGGAGTGGAAGATTGTAGAGTTACACATGCATGGTGACTCCCAGCTCATTATAAATCAATTCAATGGACATTATCAGACGAAAGATGAAAAATTGATTCCCTACAAGCAATTGGTGTATGACTTAAAGAAGTACTTTGTCTTCATCACTTTCCAGCAGATACCAAGAGTAGATAATAAGGCTGCAGATTCTATGGCTACCTTAGCATCTATATTACAACTGGAGGAACATCAATTCCTCTATGAATTCTTGGTGGAAGAACTATCCTATCCCACCTTTAATACTCCTGAATACCAAGTAATATGTGCTTTGACCACCCAAGACCAATCTCGATATGCTAAGATCATTGCTTACCTAACTGACCAAACTATTCCCAATGATCTATCT
Organism: Thuja plicata; assembly: GCA_018584345.1. NCBI lineage: Eukaryota > Viridiplantae > Streptophyta > Pinopsida > Cupressales > Cupressaceae > Thuja > Thuja plicata. The sequence continues at coordinate 491,997 of MU225533.1, forward strand.
AGAAATGAGAAAAGAGCCTTGATTATGATAGCATCGCGTTATGTCCTCATAACTAATAACTTATATAGATGTGGTCTCAACAGTACACTTCTTAGATGTTTAGAACTTGAAGAGTCTAATCACGCATTAAAATAATTCCACAAAGGTGTATGTGGATCACACTCGAATGACTTTTCATTGGCAAAGAAATTTCTCTGAGTAGGCTATTACTAGCCTACAATGGAAAAGGATGCTATTCACTTTTCAAAAGCATGTCATAAATTCCAAACACATGGAAATCTCATCCATGCTTCTTCCAAAGAACTTATACCTTTTATAACACATTGGACATTTCAGTAATGGGCCTTTGACTTAGTTGGACAAATATATCCTAATTATTCAAATGGACACAAGTTCATCATTACGGCCACTAAGTATTTCATGAAGTGGGTCGAGGTCATGCTGCTAATCAAAGCCACTGGAAAATAGGTGGCTATGTTCATTTTGAACTACATTATCTGTATATATGGGATACCCTCTTCAATTGTAACAAACAATGGGGGCTAATTTAAAAACCAAGACATTGATGAACTTTGTGAACAGTTCCACATCACCCAACATTGCTCCTCAGTCTATTATCCTCAAGGTAATGGATAGGTTGAGGCATCTAACAAGAATATTCTCAAGATCCTACACAAAACTGTAAGTCTGGCAGAGACTTTCATCTACAACTCAATCCAACACTATGGGCCTATAGAACAAGCATCAGAACACCAACTAGAGCCATGCCATTTTCTCTAGATTATGGCGCTGAAGTAGTACTACCTATTGAGGTTGAACTCCCATCTTTGTGGGTATCTTTACAAGGTCTTGTTACTGATGAGCAATACTGCATAGATAGGGTGAATTCTTTAGACCTACTTGATGAGTGCAGACAACAGGCATTTGATCATCTAAAGGTGTACCAAGAATGAATGTCCAAAGGGTACAAGAAGAAGGTCAAGCCATGACAGTTTGAAGTGGGAGACCTCGTCCTAAAGGAGAATCCTAAGAACTAGCCTAACAAAGAACAAAAAGGAAATTTTGAACCTAACTGGTTGGGATGTTATGTTATCACTGCTACTTTTGGGACATGAGCTTATCATCTCGCTACACCTGAGGGATATTTCCTTCCATATCCTATCAATACTCTACATTTGAAGTGGTTCTACACTTGATATTTGGCTAGCAGAGCCTGTACAATGAAATAGTTCTCAAAAAATACCAAAAACATTCAGAAATTGATCCTGAAGAAACTTCAAAAACAATGAAAAAATTTCTGAAGAAGGGTATCCTTGGTGAAAACCTGGCAAACAGGCACCTTGATACTACAAAAACATTCAAAAAAGAAAAAATAGAAAAAAAAATTGAAAAAGAAAAAAGTGTCTTGATGAAAACCTGGTAAAACAGGAATTCTGGTAGCAAAAAAAGAAAGAAAAGATCTTGCCTAGTGGTGAAAACCTGGCAATCAGGCATCACTTTTATTCTGCACTCTATCTATCAATACATTGCCGATCCTGAGCCTTCACAATTGCACTTATGCTAAATGGTTGACTTTGTTTCCTTATGAAATCTTATCCTTGCTTGGGATTTGTCTATATTTTTGTCTTAGGGATAAGTCATTTCACACTAGGGGAATCTTTTCTAGTCTAATAGGTTGTGTCTGCTAGGTCATCATAGGATGGTTTGTTTCGTGATACAATGCTTCTCACCAAATGGTCACTTTCATGAACAAGATGACACAAACATTGTATTAATGGTGTTCCTAAAACAGACACGAAATACATATTGCTGGAACTCTAAGATTTCTGATCGATGAATCTCTACTATGATTGAAAAATGAATACTACTTCAGCACATAGTTTGATCTTGGTTTGATTATGACTCTTTTATGTACCGATGATGTTCTAACTAGGGGAATTTAAGGGGCTGTGAATTTTATTTGAATGATTCACAATTGATGGTTGTTATGTCTTCTGAGTTACTCCATGATGTCTACGAAAAGACAAAGAGTCACAGGGATGGGGGGCATAACATTTTCTTGGTTTTCTACATGTGGTGATTGTTCCAAATGATCCTATAAATTTCACCTAAATTGGATGTTTATGGTAAGATCTTCCAACAAGAGTGGCTAGCCACATATATCTCAATCTTTGTTATGTGTAAACTACGGTGAGGTTGAAACAATTTCCCTGTCTATTTTCTAAACAACTCAGATTCTCGCTAACATATACGAGGCATAATGTACCCAACAATATGAATTTTCAAGTTCATTAATTACGGATTCAATATCTTGACTTACACAAAGTCTGACATAATAAAAGGAAGGTGACTATTTTGTTATCCTGGCTTCTATGCCTTGATGCCTAAGTCTATTTCTGACATTCCAATAAAATATAGTATTCATACTTTCATAATATCAGTGGGTATTAGTGATGGTTGTGCTATCAGGTTGTATCTTTTTCTAAAAAGTACCCAATGATGATAAAAAATGTTAACATATCTGCACATCAGTGACAAGTCCTAGGAGTCTGCATGTAGTTGCATTTAGAGAGTGCCTGATGCATTTTGATAGAAGTTAAAGCATAAGGAATTTACGCTAAAAAATGATTTCTATCTTCTTCTAAAAACCAAGTTAATTACATCCATTTAATATTACTGATATCAAATATCGTTGCACATCCATAACATACATTTTGCATTCATTAAGAGAAAAAAAGGAAAAATACAAAAATAAAGCATTTATGCATTTCATTCTACATCCTAAATGCATCCATACATTTTACTTACACAAGAAAAACTCAAAAACATACATTTTTTATATTCACATAGCATCATTTGAAACATATTTATATCAGTGATAAATCCAAAACATGCATAATGATGTCATCATCTAAAATCTAACTCATCATACGACCAAGATATCATCACATGTGAAAACAAATCTATCTAAAGAAAGAGGACTCATGAAACATATAAGGATCAAAAAGCTGCATCAAGATATATATATATATGTATGTCCAAACTATTGGAAAGATTGCTACAATGTAGACAATTGTTATTTTGTCATTGATGTCAAACCTTAACTGGTGAGACTATTGTTGTATGTTTGAGTACCTCATCCATTGATGGATGAAGATTTGAAAAGAATGGGATAACAAGAAGACCAAGGAAATGGTTGAATTATGAGTATAAACTAGGGTACTTGATCATCTGGCACTTTGGAAAAGTGATATATTATTTATCTTGCACTAATAATTCACTGGAAGGTTAATGCTGAGAAAAGAAAAGTCGATGCCGAGAAAAGTGAAAGGTGATCCTGAGCAATGCAAAGATGATGTCAAGCACCACTAAAATGCTGAGAGAGACAGTGAAAGGTTGAGCAACAGTATTTTGTTTATTGATGAGATTTGAGATCTATGGCTGACATAATTGATTTTATTGGGATATGCATTATTAATTAAGATTGGTCCATATTCATTTAATGCACGGGAAACCATTATTAGCGCATGGATTCAATGGTTAATTAATGACTGTATTGGAGAAGCAAATTAAATGTAAAGATGGAAAGATCCGTTGGATCTGACCTAACCTAAGATCTGCGATCTTGATTAAGTGGCAAAAGATTTATCTAACCTAAATGAAGAGGTATAATATAACCTACTATGGTTATTGTGATATCGAAGGGGAATGCAAATTGTTGCATGGTTAATTAATTGATTGGCTATACCTAAGTAGAGAAGGCTGAACAGAGAAGCAGAGAGAGATTGCTTGACAATTTTCCAAGTAGATCTGAAGTTTGAGATGAGAATGGAGGCCACTCAGTGAATTAGCATTAGATCTGAAACTAGATCTGGATTTGTAAAGTAAGTTGTATGAATCAGATCACACCTATTGATTAATTTCTAACCATTGTATCAGTTCAAATCCTTTAACCAGGTTGACCTAACAGTCATTGTATAAATCCTCTGTACAAGGTGACATTCATATTGGAATGTTCTAAGTCCTCTAACAAGGCCACTCCTAACAGGGTGATTAAATCCTTTAACCAGGTCACATTTGACAGTGTGTTTTGTAACCTTTAACAGGGTTGGCTCCTCACAGGGCATTACTTCAGAAGAGTAAAATTTTGGTAGCATGTTACTGGTGGTTTTTCCCATATTGGGTTTCCATGTTAAATCATGGTGTCAAAATGTTTGAATGTTATTTTTGTGTTTTACTGTTAAGTTTCTGCAAAGCTTATTCCATTAGTACAGTAAACTACACACTTTTATTGTTTATTTTTGTCGGGAAGATCTGAGTTGTTAAAGTTGATTTAAAGTTTTATATGGGCACATCTAGACCTGAGGATAACCGATTCACCCCCCCCACCTCTCAGTTATTCTGAATTCAAATTAACAATTGGTATCAGAGTTGTGTTCTCTTGAAAAGTTTGAAGGTACTTGGAGATAAAGATCAAGATGTATAAAAGGGATGGACCAAAGATCAACAAGGAAAATTTTCCTGCATGGCAGATTTTGATGAAACTTCATCTAGCTAGTATTGGTCAATCTACTAAATGACATATTGAAACAGAATATGTAGCTCCTACTAGAACTCTGAATGTTGCAGAACTGAGAGAGAAGCATGAACATAATCAATCAATGCTGGAGCTTGCATCATCTCTGAACTATCATGAATTTGAGGACATCAAAGATTGTACAGGCGCAAAAAAAATGTGGGATACCCTTACAACTCTCTATGGAGGTGATACGAATGTACTGAGAGCCAAATCTGAAAGCTTGAGAGGTAAGTTTGATGATTTAAAAATGCAAGAAGGAGAAAATATAGTACAATACTATGATAGGATAAAGGAAGTTGTAAA
>MU225533.1:499124-515033 GCA_018584345.1 Thuja plicata
ATTGAAGAAAATAAGATAGAAAAACAATGCAGGGAGCAATGTAAAATAAGAGGAATCGAAGAAAGTTAAAATGCTTAAAACGGCAAATCATGATTGCATTCAACCAGAAATAGCTCTAGAAGACTTTTCCCTCAGTTGCTCTGCATTATCCGTCTGCTATAAAAATGTTATAAAATGAAGTTAGATTTTCTTTTTTTTTACCTTTATGCACGTTTTGGTCGCAATTGCGACCAACACGAGCATAAAAGTAAAAAAAATAAAAGTTAACTTTTATATTGCGACCAAACAAAACCATTTTCCAAGTTGGTCGAAATGTTTGGTCGCAATTTAGGGTCAAATCTATTAGTGGCTAGATTTAGCTGAAGAGACATGTTTGTTTGCACAATATAATGATGTTTGGCTATGGCATAAGAGGCTATGTCATGTTAACTTTGATAACTTGGTATGCATGAGTAAATTAAGAAAGGTAAGAGGGCTACCTAAGTTAAAGAAACCTGAGAATGTAATGTGTAAGCAATGTCAGTTGGGAAAGATGACTAAATCTAGTTTTAAAAGAAAAACTCATACTTCTGATAATATTCTGGAATTAGTTCATATTGACCTTTATGGACCTATTCGTGAGAAAAGTTACTGTGGAGACAAATATTTTATTTTATTTGTAGATGGCTACTCTAGGATGATGAATGTTATGTTTCTAAAAGAAAAATCTGATGTGTTTCAGTTATTTAAGTGGTACTTGGCAAAAGTTGAAAAGGAAACATGTAAGAGCCTAAAATGTATGAGATCTGATAGAGGAGGAGAATTTATTTCTAATGAGTTCAATAGGTTTGGCAATGATCAAGGGATAAAAAGACAGATGTTAGCACCTAGGACACCACCACAGAATGGTATAGCTGAAAGGAGAAATCGATCTATCATGGATTGTGCCAGAACATTAATGATGGAGAAGAATGTTGCACAGAAATATTGGAGAGAAGTTGTAAGCATAGCTGTTTATACCCTGAATAGAGTACAAGTCAAGAAAGGTACAAATTCTACACCCTACGAGCTATGGTATGGATATGCACCTACTGTAAGTTACTTCAAAGTCTTTGGGAGAAAATGTTTTATACTGAAGGGTAACAGAAATGGTAAACTTGATGCTAAAGGAGAAGGCATATTTCTTGGATATTTTCTACTAAAAGTAAGGCATACAAATGTTTGAATTCTAACACTAACAAAATTGTGGAAAGTGCAAATGTTAGAATTGATGAATATGCAGAAAGAAATGAAGATGAAATCATGATTGAGCCTGAAAGTTACAGATCATTCACATATCTTGAAGAAGAGGATTCTACTAAAACTGAAAATGAATTTTCTGAACAACAGTCTGCACCTGTCGAGACACAGAACGACATTTTCGGGAAATAGGAAGTGACTGCTGAGCTATCTGATAGAGATGCCGATTCACAGTTTCATCCTGAACTAAACTTGAATGATCAAAATGAAGCTGAGAAAGAGCCTACTTTGGCAAAATATGTAAGAAGGCACCATAAACCTGATCAAATCATAGGATCAAAGGATTCAGCAGTCATGACAAAAGGAAAATTAAGAGAAGACACATGTTTGTTGTGTGATTTCGATCCTAAGATAGTAAAAGATGCTTTGGATAATGAAGAGTGGATTCAAGCAATGAACGAAGAGATAGACCAGATTGAAAAGAACAAGACATGGACACTAGTACCTAGATCTGAAAACAAAAATGTAATTAGTACTAAGTGGGTATTCAGAAACAAGCTGAATGAACATGGAGAGGTCACAAGGAATAAAGTAAGACTAGTATGCAAGGGTTATGCATAAGAGGAAGGAATTGACTATGGAGAGACATTCACCCCAGTTGCAAGATTGGAGGGTGTAAGAACTCTACTTTCATATGCAGCCTACAAAGGATTTAAAGTCTATCAAATGGATGTGAAGTCTGTATTTCTAAATGGGATACTGGAAGAAGAAGTATATATTGAACAAGCTGATGGATTTGTTGACCCAAGTAAGAGGAACATGGTTTGCAGACTACACAAGGCATTATATGGACTGAAGAAAGCACCAAGAACATGGTATGAAAGATTCCACAATTATCTGATGAAGATTGGATTTGCAAGAACTAATGACAACAACAATCTGTATTTGAAGATAGAGCAAGGTAAAAGAATTATATTGGCTAAAATTTTTGTGGATGACATCATATTCAGTGGACAAGATCTGATATATAAGGCATTCTCAAAGAAGATGCAAACTAAATTTGAAATGTCTATGTTTGGAGAGATAAAATTATTTGTTGGACTACAAATACATCAAATGAAGAATGGTATCTATGTTACACAATCAAAATATATCAAGGAGATACTAAAAAATTTTGGTGTGGAAGATTCAAAACCAGTGACTACACCCATGGCTACTGGACAGAAGTTGACAAAGAATGATGATACAAAAGAGGTAAATCAAACACTATACAGATCAATGATTGGTAAGTTGCAATATGTTGTACATAGTAGACCTGATATTGCATTAGCAGTTGGAATTTTTGCTATATTTTTTGCTAATCCAAGAGAGACACATATTATGGTAGTAAAAAGAATTCTGAGATATTTGAAAGGTATAGAAGACTATGGTCTATATTACAAAAGGAATGACAAGTTTGAACTCAAAGTCTATACTAATTCTGACTAGGCTAGTAATGTTGATGATAGAAAAAGCACCACAGGAGGAGCATTTCTTTTGGGGAAAAGATTAGTTTCCTAGACATGCAAGAAACAAAATTGCACCTCACAATCTATAGCTGAAGCCGAGTATGTGGTAGCAGCAGTTAACTGTTCGAACATTGTGTGGTTGAAGATACTACTGAAAGGTATGAAAGAGGAGATCATAGAACCAGTTGTCATATATTGTGATAACACGAGTGCCATTAATATTTCTAAAAATCCTCTAATGCACTCTAAGACAAAACATATAGCTATCAAGTATCATTACTTGAGGGAGCTAGTACAGAACAAGGAAGTGAGACTGGAATATGTGAACACTAAGGAATAGTTGGCAGACATATTTACAAAATCATTACCCAAGGATGCTCATGAGTATCTAAGAGGTAAATTGGGGTTAATTCCCCTAACTGAGGCTAACTAGTACTAAATGGTACTATTGCATCAAATGTTTTAATCAGTACACTTGACACATTGATGCACAGTAAGTCACATTTTTAGGATGCTACCTAAAACTGTGAAGTGGAAAACAAGAACAGAAAAAGTAAATCAGTCATACATAAAGATGATAGGAACAACATGATACAAAGATTACCATAGAAAAATTTGCATGATAAAGATGTCAATCTTTGGCATTGTTGTCAAAGAGGGAGATTATTGCTAAAACAACAGATAACAACAGATACAAGGGAGATATTACTGAAAGAGGGAGCTGAATAGTAATAGAAAACATTAGTGTGATTATAGACACAGAGGGAGTCTGAATGAAGCTAAAAACATTAATGAAGATTTGTTCATATCAGGAACACGGACACTTTTTGGATTGTATGGTAACTTTGGTTTGAAATTATTATTTTATAGTTTAGTGTTGCCATCAATGCCAAAGAGGGAGATTGTTGGAAAGATTGCTACAATGTACACAATTTTTATTTTGTCATTGATGTCAAACCTTAACTGGTGAGACTATTTTTGTATGTTTGAGTACCTCATCCATTGATTGATGAAGATTTTAAAAGAATGGGATAACAAGAAGACCAAGGAAATGGTTGAGTTATGAGTATAAACCAGGGTACTTGATCATCTGGCACTTTGGCAAAGTGATACGTTGTTTATCTTGCACGGAAAATTCACTGGAAGGTCAATGTCAAGCAAAGCAAAGTCGATGCCGAGCAAAGAGAAAGGTGATGCCGAGCAATGCAAAGATGATGTCGAACACCAGTGAAATGCTGAGGGAGATAGTGGAAGGCTGAGCAAGAGTATTTTGTTTATTGATGAGATTTGAGATCTATGGCCGACATAATTGATTTTATTGGGATATACATTATTAATTAAGATTGGTTCATATTCATTTAATGCATGGGAAACCGTTATTAGCGCATGGATTCAATGGCTAATTAATGATTGTATTGGAGAATCAAATTAAATGTAAAGAGGGAAAGATCCATTGGATCTGACCTAACCTAAGATCTGCAATCTTGATTAAGCGGCAAAAGATTTATCTGACCTAAATGAAGAGGTATAATATAACCTACTATGGTTATTGTTAAGATATCGGTGGGGAATGCAAAGTGTTGCATGGTTAATTAACTGATTAGATAGACCTAAGTAGAGAAGGCTGAATAGAGAAGAAGAGAGAGATTGCTTGATGAATTTCCAAGCAGATCTGAAGTTTGAGATGAGAATGGAGGCCACTCAGTGAATTAGCATTAGATCTGAAACTAGATCTGGATTTGCAAAGTAAGTTGTATGAATCAAATCACACCGGCTAATTACTTTTTAACCATTGTATCAGTTCAAATCCTTTAACCAGGTTGACCTAATAGTCATTGTATAAATCCTCTCAACAAGGTGAAATTTAGATTGGACTGTTCTAAGTCCTCTAATGAGGCCACTCCTAATAGGGTGATTAAATCCTTTAACCAGGTCACATTTGACAGTGTGTTTTGTAACCTTAAATAGGGTTGGCTCCTCACAGGGCATTACTTTAAAAGAGTAAAATTTTGGTAGCATGTTACTGGTGGTTTTTCCCATATTGGGTTTCCATGTTAAATCATGGTGTCAAAATGTGTGAATGTTATTGTTTTGTTTCACTGTTAAGTTTCTGCAAAGCTTATTCCATTAGTACAGTAAACTGCACACTTTTATTGTTTATTGTTGTCGGGCAAATCTGAGTTGTTAAAGTTGATTTAAAGTTTTATATGGGCACATCTAGACCTAAGGATAACTGATTCACCCCCCCCCCCCATCAGTTATTTTGAATTCATATTAACACAAACATGGTACAAATTGATAAAATATGGCATAAATAGTATCAATGTATCAGAGGATAAAAAAGAATCAGATATATATATGTGTTTCATCATACAAAAGAAAGATCTCAAAAGGATCCAGATATACAATATACATGTCTGACAAAAATAAAGAATCAGCTCTGGCTTCCCCCCTCTCCCTGATCTGGAGGAGGAGGAGGAGGAGGTGGTACAAATGGAGGTGGAGGAGGCATCATCCCCTCAGATTATTGGGAAACCTGTGAAAGTGACAATGCCCTCTGACCCTCTACAACTGCAGCATGGTATAAAGAAAAGTAATACATTGCTCTCTATCCCTGGTGGGTGGCTATACGAGCCTGTGCATCTCTCTCTACCCTCAGCATATCACCCTGTCTGTCTCTCTCTTCTCTGAGGTGCTCTAGCTTCCTATCCCTATCTGTGAGAAATGCATATGATATGGCAATCTGGGACTTAGCTACAGTAATCCTACCCTCTAAAGCTGTGATCTCAGCCCTTAGCTGCTCTCTCTCCTACTCGCACTGAGAAAGTGCATCTCCATCCCTACCATAATCTCGGCTAGAATCTTGTCCTGAGTCTCTATCCTATGATCTATTAGGCTACCTTTGCTGCTGCCCTATAAGTAAAGGACTTGGATCTATTCGAGGAGAAACAAATTTGAATCGGGTGTGCCAACCCTCTCCACTACCACTAGCCACATCTGCACGGCCTCCTACAGCACCACCACCCCTATCATCTCCACTATCATCCCCCTCATCTAAAGGAGGATGTCTCCCATCTCTTCCACCATCTCTCCCTCCATGTCTACCACCACCTCAAGCTCTCGGTGCTCCTCCTCTCCCTCTGGAAGGATGGTCATCCAGATCATAATCTATGGGCTCCTCTATGCGAGGAATGATCTCCTCAGGAAAATTGAATTGGGGAAATGGATGTTGAAGCATCTCTGTAATATATCCATTAGAAAAAATTGCATCTGCAATATCTAGATAGAGGTCCCAATCCACTCTGACCATATCTTTGATCTCCTGATTGGCTATCGCATATACCAACTGGGCTCCCCATAATGGTGCCTCATCACAGGTCCGGGCATATACTATAATATCTTGTGTCCTGCCCTGTCGTCGATCATACTATCTCATGACTCTGGTATGAATAAATCACTCTACAATGTATCTGGTCCTCCCGATGAGGTACCTACTCTAGAACAAAAATGGCACCTATCAGGCATCTGAGGTCCACTCCTCACACTCTAAATATGGCCTCCAGACTACCTCAGTCATATCATCAAAAAATCATCGCCAATACTCCACCTTGCCTAGATGGGGCTATAGAATAAGACTTGTATACATATATACGTACACCTGCTAAGGTTCTCACTATCTATCTACAATCGGACGTGTCATAGGGATATGCTACCTGGCCCAGATCTGAAGAATTAGGATACCCACAGTCATGCTCCGGGTATAGTGATACACAATCTCATGCAACTCTTGGTTCATGTGAGCTAAGATATAGCTGCCCCACACAAATCTCCATCTTTGGATGACCATCTGCTCTAACATGTCCACGCATCTGACAAGAAATCCATGCTATCCTCTGTCTGGCATAAGGATGCCACTGATCAATCCTACTAAGTATACAGATAATCGATCATAATGATCGACCATATAGTCCCATGAAAGGTATCTCCGATCAATGGTATCATCCTAGAAGTATCGTCGAGCAACACCAATCACCACATCAGATGTCACCTCAAAATGCACATCATAGCCAATCATAGGAACACATAGTATGCGCCATACATCCTCTGGCGTAACTGGCATCTCCCCAGTCGGGAGATGGAAGGTGTTGTGCTATGAGTGCCATCTCTTGAAAAGAGAAGTCAAAAACCCTTGATTTACCCCTATATCAGGTAAACCTATCATAGATCATAATCTGCAACGGACTACTATAGCCCGCTCATCATCCGAAAGCAGTCCGGACAAAGCAAGAACACGTGCTGGGTATGTACCGCAAACTGTGACTACCTCAAAATGGGCCTATTTTGATAAAAACAACAGTAAATCAGTGTTCTATCTACAACAAAGATACAAAATCCTATTCATCTAAGTGCTTCAAGGTTCGCAACAAACAAACAGTTCAAAATGACTAAGATTCTAAGTCTAAACCCTAGACGCGATCCTGGATATACAAGGTGCAATTTTTTTACTAGATGCAATCCTGGAAACATAGGATGCGACTGATAATATAGTGTGCGATCCCCAAAATCTGAGATCTGACCCAAGACATAGGGTATGACACTGAATCGGCAGGGTACGACACAACCCAAATTTACTACTTGAAACTAAGCTAAAAATGACAAACTGAATGCGATCCAGGAAATCCTGGATACGATGCAAAAATCTACAGAAACCGAATACGATTCGAGAAATACAGGATGCGACACGGGTTTAGCAGGGTGCGATCCAGAATCCTGGATGCGACCCAGAACTGAAAGGGCTATAAAAGCTACAAAAATGCATAAAATTTAAATTCACAAAATTCATGAGGTAGTTTTGCGGGTACTTACCGGAGGTGGGTAGTCGGCCGAGCGCTGATGTCGTCGGCTCATCTCGAAATGATGCTTCCTAACTAGGACCACCATCTTCTCTGCAGAGCTCTCAAATTTACTATGGATAAAAGTGAAAATGAATAGTGAAATGGTAATTTTTGAGCTATATATTGGTCTTTTGAGCTATTTGGGAGTTCTGAAACTCCTCTCAGAAAATTGAAAATACTTTTTGTTCTCTTTCTGATCAGTCGGGAACCAAATCGAAGGTGCCTAAGGTGTTTTCTGCAGCACAGTAACATTTTTTGTGACATTTCCTAAAAATGCAGAATCACTCCATATGGTCCGCAACTCCGTTCTCCAAGTTCTATATCATCCAAATTGTACATTTCATCATAAATCTTGGTTTGACATCCTTCTCTTAGACTCAAAACTCACATTTTCATTTAATCAACTTGGTTTTTTGTGTGTCTTCTTACAAACACACCGCCTTTTCCACTTCTTCTACTCTGTCATTTCTTGTCCTATCTGTTCCTGCAAGTGATACATCATTTCAACAGAGGGATTTCATTCTTTTTCCTTCGATTTCATTCTCGAGGGGGCATGATCACACTATCATCAATCAAATTCTTTCTTGAAACAACATTAAAATGACTTCGTTATCAAAAAAACTAGAGGCATGACAGTTTCCTTCACTAAGTCGGCACTGTTGGATAGAAAGCTTTGGTTCTCATAAGCTAGATATCTTGTGTTTCCTCATTTTAAAAAGATTCTTACTGAGCTCCTGGTAGCTTCATACTGACTTTTGGATGACAATCAAGTTTAGAAACAGTATTATCAATCTTTAGACGACAACCAAGTTCAAAATTGGTACCTTTAAAAATATTTTATTGACCTATAGGACGACAACCAAGTTCAAAGTCAATTCTACTAGTTTAGTTCAATCAAGTGTGAGACTTATCTCATCAGGCATTTCATTTGATCATGAGAAAAATTCTCAATCTTTCTAAAGTCAAAATCAAAAACTTTCTTTGAATCAATGCGTTGCTCGCACATCAATTCAAAGAGGGGCAAATGTAACCACCTAGATTTTTTCTACTCAGACTATAGACCCTATTTGCCCTAAGTGTGATCATACCCCCTATTATGTCCAAACGACCCTGTTACTACTTGGCATAATTATTTTGAAATTAATTTAATCTCCTAGGATGATCAAATCACTAAATTAATTACTTTTAGCCAAAACCAAAAATCAATCAAAAACATGGTTAAAATGATTAATTTACTAGGAATTAAATAAATTCCTAAATCAATCAAATCACTTGCAAAAAACCATTCCCCTAGCCTAATTAATTTAATTAAATTGGCTATAGTCCTATTGATTATTAAAAAGCAATTAATTATTTAAATAATTAATATTCCTATTTTTGAATGAATTAAATAAGTTTAATTCATCTCATTAATATTCTTCTAAACCCCAACCTAACCTACTTCAACCACTTTGACCCTAGGTTCAAACCTATCCCAACCCATTCACCCTTGCTAAATCTAATCCTAATCATGATTCTATTCTAACCCACCTCCTAATGTTGTCACATTCCATTAAAGAATGATTAAGGACTCAACCCACTTAAGAAAGTCAAAGAATCTCAAGATTCCTTTCCTCAAGTCTACTTTCTCAAGCTTTCCTCTTACACCCTTCCTATGCTTCTTAAAGGCTCTCATTAATGCCTCATTAATGGAGATTCCTTAAGCCCATGCCTCTTCAATGCCTTTGACATTTATTTCTCTTACACCCCCATTAATGAGTTTTACAACTCCATTAATGCACTTGTCCCCCCTCTCTCTCTCCTAATTCTTCTATAAATAGAAGGGGTTTTTGAGAACAAATAAGCCTTCACCTCATATTAAAAATGCATTGTTATTCTATTAGGATTCATCTAGATTCATGTTTTATTTAGTTTTTCATGTTTAGGCATTGTTATTATCTCCATTTTTAGAGCTAGAATGCATTGCTTAATGATTAAATAGCTTGTTTTGATTCAAATATTTCATGCTAAGTCGTATATGTCACTGATAGTAGCATAGTCTGAGGGCTATTATGTTACTAACACACTCTTCTTAGTTAGAAAGCAATAGGTCCATTTTAGTGGATTTATATGCTCATCTAACCCCTTTTTCGCTAATGTAATGATCTATTGAAGTGTTGTGTCGCAAGTAACAGGTGCACAAATATACACACACAGTATCATAGGCATGGAGTGTCTAAATCCAAGCCACGTAGTGTTACAATCAAGCTTGATGGGAAGAGGTATCAGATACCAGAGGTATGTCCAGCACAAACTGCTTCTTTAATTAGCACTAAACCATGTCAACATTTGCTTGCTCAAATTGGAGCTTTTGTTCTGCTCATAGGTTGCCTAGAACAAACAAAGTCAATTGTCCTTAATACACATACAAAGGTAACCATAACAGAAAATCAACAAAATCAAATGGAAAAAAAAAAAAAAATTCTGCAGAAGAGGTTGCCAAGTTATTTTTTGACCATGTTTGGGTTCATTTTGGTTTGTCAAAAAGCATTATGTCTAGTATGGATAGCAGGTTCATCAGCAAATTTTGGTCTGCATTATGGGCTAAAATGGACACAAAGTTGACAAATTCCACAACATTCCATCTCCAAACAGATGGGAAGACAAAAGTGGTGAATTAAATGATGACTCGTATCTTACAGATGTATCATTCAAAATATCCTCACACATGGGATTCAAAAAAATTAATTGATAACAATAGACACCTGGTTCATCAGATTTTGGAGCAGAGAATCAAAAGTATAAGGAAAGGCATGATAAACATATAACTCCTCATCACTTTCACATTGGTGACAAGGTATGGTTACATCTTCAGGAAGAGCACCTTCACGGACCAAACATGAAGCTTCGTCCTCCTCATTATGGCTCACACACTATTGTGAAGTAGATGGTTCGAGTTGGTCAGCATCCTCATCAAGGCAGCACCTTAACTAAGGAACAAATTGAAGCACAATTTCCCCATTTTTTGCAGCAGGTTAGTGCAATTGGGCCCATTGTCTCTCAAGGGGGGAGGAATGATCAGGATGGAATTGGAAAATATTGAAGTCTAATTTTTTTAGTATTTTGTATGTCTCAGTAAACTGCATTTTTGAAGGTCTTCGGGGCATTTCTGGGCAGATCTTGTGCGCTAAAGCAATATCAAAGGTATAAAGGTATACTTCAAATTTTAGGGTCTACAAATTTCGATTATCTTTTCAATGAAGTAAACGGTTCGCAAATCAGACCTAGGACTTGAAAGTTATGCCTTCTCCAAGTAGGCCTAAAATCATATATAGTTTTTTGGAATTTTTAGTAGTTTTAATAAGTTTATTTGTAATAAACATTATGATGACTCTTCATTTCATTTCCAAGAGATTCTAGTGACTCTTGGGATCCTTCATGTTTGTATAAACTTCAATTTTGAATAGAATGGATCAGTTTTTGTCTTGCAATTTTGTTGTTCATCTTTATTGTTTTTATTGAATTCAACAATACCACAGGTTTCACACCAAGTATTGTAATATGATTTTCTTAATTCAAATCAATGTCATTTTAATTTCCATGTCCGTTCACATGTTCTTCCTCTATGGCCATTTTTTTAGTGATAGCCTTCCATGTGCACTGTCATCATACTCTATTTTGTGACATCATTGTGACCCCTTCTCACCTCATCATGTGTGATCTTTCTCATTAATTATCAATGGTCACATCCCTACTTTGAATGATATTTCCTTGGCTTAAACCTATGTCATCTTTCTTGTGTGGTTGTATATACATTCCTGGGTGTCTATCATGACACAACACGCCCAATCTTTCTACCTAATTTTTCTATTTTTCCAGCAGCCACCACAACCTCGACATTCTTATTGATCAGTATTGTATTAAGTTTTCTTGATTTTTTATTTCTTTTTATTTAAAATTATAGCTTCCTTCAATTAATTATCTGTCACTGTGTGGATGGGTCTACCAATCAACTGGGTGAGGGGAATCTATCATTGAGTCACTATCCTAAAATTCATTTCAAAACCTAATATTGTCTTTCAAGTCATTTTGTTTTATAATAGCTATTTTCTTACCACCCCTTTCTATATATTTCACTTAAATTTCATTTATTCCTCCATAAAACTTGCTAAATTCATAGTCAAGTACTACCTATAGAAATCATTTTCTATCTTTGTAACCCTTGTCTTAACTAGTCTGGGTATTTCTGTCACAGTCCTGGTAGGATCTCATTGTCCCTACTTTGAGCCCACTTTATGCATGACTTAAAGGTCGATACGAATACATATGATTTTTTCAAACAAGCTCACTGGGTGTCTATTTTAAACAACTACAAGGGTATGATGAGAAGGTTGTTCTAAATTTTTCCCAAGGTTTCTATAAAAACAAAGCTAGTAACTGAGGACTAGAATTAATTGTCACAGTGGAGGCAATTTCAAAAGTTTTTGGGTTTCCATTAATAGGGGAAATTATTTTCCCAGTAAGACTAAGAAGGTTGTGGACTTTTAGCCAACTTGAAAGAAATTCTTGTAGCGAGGAGAGTCAGTTGA
The DNA here is from genome assembly GCA_018584345.1 of Thuja plicata. NCBI lineage: Eukaryota > Viridiplantae > Streptophyta > Pinopsida > Cupressales > Cupressaceae > Thuja > Thuja plicata. The sequence goes on from MU225533.1 coordinate 511,314, forward strand.
AATGGTTGTTGGATAGGGTACAAAATTGAGCTTGTATAGTCCTAAAAAGTAAGCACTTAACTTGTGCTCATTTTAGGACCATTTTGTGCCTACTTTAGTGTGTTTCTTATGGTAGGACCTCATATTGTACTTAAATGCATATTTAACTCAAATATAGGTCCTCCTCCTCCAATATTTCTTAAACATGAGGTTGGATCAAACTTCTATGCATGATTTCCCCATTTTCCATCCAATACCATAATTTATTTCTCAGCTATGACCCATGCATTTATTTTTGGATTTTGGGATCTTTCCCCTCTTGGCAAACTACATTTTCTACCTCCATTCTAATTCACCATCCCTGGCATCCCCGCAAAATTTGAGCCTGATTTTCCTAGGACAAGTCGACTTGTCGACTTGTACCTAGGTTATTGGGTCCAGATTTGGCTACCTGGGCTTGATGCCATGGTTTTCCTCTGAGTTTTATATTTGTGGTTGGCTGGGACTTAATTCGAGCCCTAAAATGTGTATAAAAAGGCATCCACTCCTCTCATATCACATCATAAACATACCAATAACCTATTATCCATGGATTGTGCATTCAACACATCCAAGTACAACAAAGCATCCATTAGTGAAGGAATTCATTAGCAAGCATTCAAGTGAAAGGAAGCCATCAATAGCCATCAATCATTTTAAGTCGTCATTCCATCATTTCATCAAGTCATTTGCTTCCATAGATCTAGCTTATTTCCCCCATTGGAGGCCAAGCAAAGGAGTTTGAAATCAAGGATGGAGATCAACATTCATCCACCAATCTTTCCTCTTCTCTCTCTTCCCCAATCAAACATTGTGGAGAATTACAACATCTACTACATGAGGTTTTGTCTTACATGATTTCCTTTTGGTTTTTGTGTTGATTCAAAGCTATTGCATCAAAATAATTGATCACATTTTAAGAACTTATTGCATCAATATGGTATGATATACTCTATTGTCTAGATCTAGCCTCTACTACATGACATCACATTTTCCATTTCATTTATTTCATTTCAAGGTTGATTCCTAAATAGGGGTTTGACTGAGGAAAACCCCTCCCCTTTGTTAATCCCTACATCTTTGTTGTCCTTGATGACAAAAATCCTAAATCCTAACTAGGATTTGAAAATGACATTAATAGTAAATTGCATTTTTAGTTTTACGTAAGCTTATTTGTTCTTGGGTACATGGATTACATGGATTTGAAAAATTATTGCATCTTCATTTTTGGCATCATTCTTAGTTTGACAATAATATCCTTATATCATATGTAATGGTTTATCAGTAATGGTGGCAGATTGGATTCACAGTTTATAATATTACAATTTATAGTTTATCATGAGTTCAGTATGGAGTTTTATTATTTATCTAGTCAATACCAAGGCTACCAATAACATGGTTCTTAAGCATATCAAGTTTGCACTATTGATGCATTTGATTTATAAAGGAGAGGCATTTGGTTTATGTTAAAAATATAAGTTAAAAATTTGTGACCATGACATCAATAAAGTGGTTTGGTGCTAGGACCTTTTGGTCGGTCCCTACCCACATTTATCAACAATGAAAAGATGTACACATGCGACATTAATGTGGCAGTTAATGGTATTTATTGGAGATGTGTTTCAAGCCCGTATTTGGTGCATCGAACTACATTTTTAAACACATTATTGTTTGAAGATCATAGTTAACTGTTTGTTAACCCTAGCTTTATCAAGCTAGTGCATCAGAGTAAGGAATACTACATTCGCAAGGATGACAGTCAGTTGTCAATGGTAGTTTGAAGGGAGAAGGAATGGTTATGGAAGTTTTTTTTGTTTGCAGAGATTAATGGGATCAATCGGGTGTAAATGGTTCCTAATTTTTTTAGTTTCAGTTCATCTGCCTGTGATTAGCATGGAATTTAATTAAGTTGTGGATTTATTCATTCTTGACGGAAGATTAATTACGTTTCTATATCAATTACATGATCATATTTTTGTGGGTTTAACAGTTTACAACATGGACATATTCGCATGGCATATAGTTGGTTTCATGCATCACTCTGGGTTAACTGCATCATTCATTTTGGTTAAGTAAAAAAAATATAAACCCTAGTAAGGATTTTTTATGTTTGCATTCATTTCTTAATTATTTCTTTTGTAACCCTTGTCAATTTTATTGTGCATTTACCATTATTGTCATATTATGTTGTTAATGTCATCTTTTATAGCCTATACACTCTTGAGTATATATGTGTTTGTTATTTCATCTTTTGAAAATAGTGTTACCACTGTGATGTAGTCATAAATATGACAATTTTCACAAATTCATTTCATGTTATTATATACATAGGTGTATAGAATATCGATGTCTTTTTTATAAGTTGCATTACATGTATTCCATTTGCATGTTTGTATTGTGTTTTTCATTGATCAAAGGGCTATGCTATGGGTCGGGTTCTTGCATGGGTTTTGACAGCATGCATGGATGATTTGATGTGAAAAGATTATGGTGTTACCTTCTCTACAGCATTCAAGGTTTATATGTTAAGCATGTACAGTTGCATAAAGTAGGTTGCATTATATTATGATACAGTTTTATATTATTTGATCTACAATTACATGTATACATAATGATGATTACGGAAACTTAGTTTTGATCAGTCAGTTAAGGTTAAAGTTTTACTTTGTTACATGAAGATGAATGTAATGATGATAAAGCATTTGTAAGATTGAGGATATAAAACTCATTTCAAGTGATTATTATTTTATAAGATACATTAAACAGAACATATATATTTGCGGGAACAGAGACATTGTATTGTGATGATCATCATACATACTTGTTAATCAGTTTTTTTATAAAAGGACATTTTGAAAGTGTTTATAATTTGTTTATTTCATATGAAATTGTTTATCATGTTTGTGAGTGATAGTGAACTTTGATAGACATATGAAGGACAGTCGTGATAGATGATACACGTTGTCTTGACAAACTATTTTGGAATCAATTACACACAGTTTCCTTCATTCAGTTTGAAATTAGATTATAATGAGAAGACTATTTATTTGCAAAAGAAATATGATTCAAGTGTACTAACAGAGATTATTATTTGGGTTTTTATTGATCAGAAATTTGATATTGTTGTTCACAGTCATTTGGGACAGGAAAGATTAATTGAATTTGAAATATGTGATTGGACATTATGCAATACTGATCATAATGACATGTGGTGTGCTTAATATTGTATAGTGTGTAGTTATAGGATTTAAATAGCAACTAGATTTTTTGATCTCTCTATGTACAAAATTGTATCATATTTGAAAAGCCATTAAGGCAGAATGTTGAATGGCTAATGAGGCATATAGCCAATGAGGCAAAAAAGACTAGTGAAGCACAATTCCAATGAGGCATTGTAATTTTCAGTCAGATAGTATCAGTGAGATGTACAAATTGATTTAAAGATTAAATCTAGTGAGGCTAAGTTCGAGTGGTTTTATTCCCTAGGAGGGTTTCCACTCAAGACAATACTTGTGTCAATCTTTTGTGTATGATGTGTTCTTGTTCGTATCTTCATTATTTGATTTAACATTTCTCAAGTTTATTGAAATTACTAAAGTAGTCAAAAAGTATTCATTTTGTTTGATTATTGATTCACCCCCCCTCCCCCCTCTCAGCAATGGGTATCAGATCCATCCCCTACATTTAGGGCAATAATCACCC
>MU225533.1:532723-542811 GCA_018584345.1 Thuja plicata
CCTTATAAAGGATGTCGAAACCCTAAACGGGCAACTGCTAGGAAATAGAAACTTTCCTAAGACAACTGAAACTGCCTAAGTGAAACTTAAGCACAAAAGAGCAATTGCTAAATTACTCTAACAATAAATTCACAAGTTATGTTGATGTTAATAATGTTAATCGAGTTGTTGATGAATTTGTAAATTTTGTTATTGAGTTATTGAGGAAGAATGTCATAGAGCATAGTAGTACCGAGTAGATTTAGCTATAGTAGAGCATAGAAATGAAGTGTTACAGTGATCAGATTAAGGTAACACATATCAGAGCACATAGAGTCTGAATCAGGATTTGTATTTGATGCAAAGTATAGAAGACATTTCATAGTTTAAATACTATTGTATTATAAAGGTTAAATCCCAACACTTGGTAGATACTAACAGATCTTTTCATTATAAATCCTTTAACAAGGTACATCTCTAAGTGTAGAGATTGTAAAATCCTCTAACTAGGTAGACCTAATAAGTCTTGTATACTCTTAACCGAGTAAGCTATCAGAAGTAGAAAAAACGTGTAGCTCTAACCGAGCACCTTTCGTACTGCAGTTAGTGAAATTTGTGGGTGTCATCCCCGCCGCAGTTTTGTCCTCTAACTAAGGATTTCTGCAATACCAAAATACATGTGTTATGAGTTTATTTATCATGGTTTAATGTTTTGAATTGTATACTTTACATTACTTTCATTTTAATGCAATGGAGTTGGTAAATAATGAACAAAAATATTATGGTTAATCAGTTAAGGTATTAAGTTAAAAGTTTTATAAGTACTGATTCACCCCTCCCCTCTCAGTCCTTACTTTCCATACATTATTCCAACAATTGGTATCAGATCTTGTACTCTTGATTTGAAGGTTTGACCACCTAAGATTTAAAGATCCTAAGTCGTGGAAATTTATAAGCATTCTAAGAGAATTGGTGAACTTGAATTTGTAGTAGAAAGTGCACAAGAGATAATCAGTGATCTGAGAAAGAAATTGGAAAATTCACTGAGGATAAGGAAGAAACTATATGATGAGCTGAAGGTTACACGATATCAAGTTGATACACTTGAAACTGCATTTGAAGGAAGTTTGACTGATGAGTCTGAAGCTGCTATAAGAGAACTACTTGAAAAGAATGACTCATTTACTAGGTTATTGGATCTAACAAAGAAAGATGTTGAAATCAATAGCATGAGAATGACTAAATTAATTGAAGGTAAAATAATTGCAGAAGATGAAAAGAAAATGGCTAAAGAAGACAAAAGACAAGTTGAGATGAGATTAACTGAGAAAGATAATGAAATCTTGAGGATGACCCAAGTTCATTATGACATGACCGATCAACTTCTTAGAGCTAATCAGGATTACACACATAAGAAATTTGAGAATCAAGCACTGAATGCTGAGATTGAAAGATTGAACAAAATATTGTAAGATGAGAAAAAGGAAAATAAAGTACTAAAGAGAAATGAAGAAGCACTGAATTCACTAGATAAATAGATTAAAAATAAGAAAGTACTGAGAGACAGAGCAGGCATTGGATTTAATGAAAATAGTACTACTAAGCAAGGAGAAACATCAAAACAATCTGAAAATGAAGAGACAACTACTCCACTAAAGCCAAAGAAGCCAATTTGCAATTATTGTGGAAAACCAGGGCATACAGCTAATGTGTGCAGGAGCAAGAAAGGTAAAGTATCGAGTAAACCCAAATTTCATGGATATTGTTTTAGATGTAATGGATATGGACATCAAGCTTTTGAGTGCAGAACTAATCTTAACAAGAACATGAGAGAACCTAAGTTTGATGGTTATTACAAGAAGTGCAACAAATATGCTCACAAAGCTGAAGAATGCAAAACTAAAGGAAAGAATGGTAAATGAATACCTAACCGAGATAAGACATCCACTGACCGAGTAGGAGCATCTATACCATAGGATTAAAATACAAGGATTTCATGTCTATCATGTAGAAGATTTGGACATATTTCTGCAAACTGCATTTTGATGAATGGAATATTCAATAGGAGATCATGGAGAAACACCAACATGGCATGTTATCACTATCATAAGGTAGGACACCTAGCAATAAACTATAGATGCCGAGGAGATGCACCAATGGAAGATGAAAATGAAAAGAAGACTCCATCGACTATCAAAGAAATCATAGAACAAATGAACATGACATGGAGAAGAAAGACTCAAGAGAATGAAACACCTGTTGAAATTATTGCAAGCACCTCTTCTACCGAGTCGGGTGCACTGAGCTCCACCTAATTGGTGAGAGGTAAGTAGGGATTGAAAACCTATTGAAAATCCTATTCTAGTTCCAAAGTATTAGATTTGAGATCCATATTAGCATATTAAGATGCATTTGGATAAGTTGTGAGATTGAAGTATTGTGTATAGTTATTTTGTTTAATTTGGTTAAGCAAAGTCACTATATAGTTGGTGAATAAGAAAAAATGGACTTGGAAAAGCATTTATTGCAAAACCTAATAGCCGTTGGAAACCCTAATCGAGGAAAATATATAAATAGGGTGGTTTGCAGTTCATTTGAACTTACCATTTTTTAGAGAATTTGAGCATGTTGTAAGATGATCATATATGGCATCCACCGAATGATGCGAGAGGTATTTCTGAATCATTTAAGAGTATTTTGGAAGCATTTCTGGCTAATTTATCTTATCGAGCTACATTTGTGAAGTAATATCTAGTTGAGTGTGCACTAGTTTGTGTTCAACCTATCTTAGAAGATATGGCACTGAGAATCCAGATATCTACTCTTTTTAAGGACACAGAATCTGTTCTACTAAGAACAAGATGCCCCTAGTGATTGCATCAAAAAAAGACATGATGGGAGCATTATCACCAATCCCTCCATGAGTAATTCTAAATGATGATTTTCATACTTTTATATATTGCAAGATTGAAGATCATTGTAAAGAAGAAATTGATGCATCATTCAGTAAATTGTGTGTAAATGAGAAATTGAAGGACGAGCACACTCACCTATAAGAAAAGCATATGACCCAAATAATGAACCTACCAAGGGTATTGAAACCCAAATGGGTGAGAATGGTACTCATCCGAGTACACATACAGACCATGTAGTTGGATGAACCGATCAAAATTACAAAAGATATACTACATCTCATTACTGGATTACCTATTGGTGATAGACCCAAGGCCATGAAACAAATTGAAAGAGGTAAACCTACCGAGTTTAAAAAGGCACTATGGGATGGCAGAGGAATGCAGATATCTATGTCTGTTGAAGACCCTGAGCTAAGGTATGCATGCAACATTCTATCATACCGAGTATTTCAATCATCCAGAGTGGACAATGTACCTTGTAGTGTTCTGGACTTAGCATACAAGATAGTTAATAAGGGACTATAAATTGATGTTTGTGATATTTGTTTGAAGCAACTGGATGAAAACCTTAACACTATTCAGAAATCAAAGACCAATACTCTGAAGTTTAGTTCAATATTGGTATGCATATTTTTTTATTTTCAGAACTCTTTCCCTTCAATCGGTGATATAGTATGGAAGATATACATACATATCATTTATCATATCAATGAGTGCATACAGAGTTTAGGTGACAAATTTGACACAATAATGGTTGATTATTTTACAAAGTTTCAAGCTACAATGCACAAAAGGTATAGGATACCACCTCAATTAAATGCAAAATATCAAGATAACATTTGTTTTGAATTTGATACTGATGAATGTATAGCAAAGAATGTAGATCTGAGAGCAGAATGGATATAACCTATGGGATAAGAAATGAATATTGACGAAGCCTCAAAGAAGATAGAATCGCTACTAGCTAAACCCATTGATCCCAAAGCACAGATATATGGAACTTATGAGGAAGTAAAAGAGAAAAGAAAGCAAAACATTGTCATACCTAAGGCAATAAGGAAAATAGAGAAGATGATTGACAATCTATCAAAAACTCTAGGAGAAGATGAAACTGGAAATGACAAAGCTATTTTTGTAGTTGATAAGCAATTGGAAATAGTACCCTCACTAAGTAATACAGGAACAAAAAGGAACACTAGGTCCTCTGTTCAAGAAAAACAGAAGACTGTAACCGAGATAGTTCAACCAAAAGGTAGAAAACATGCAAGATCTAGAGAAGGAAGGCAAGTTGCATATACCAGAAGAAGACTAAATCTTGGAAAGGAAAGTGACATAGAATCTGATAAGGTAGATAAGTCTATACCTGTTATGATTTTTTCTAATATACCAAAGAGTCTAGATGACTTTCTTGAATCATTAAATAAATCTGGAGGATTTGGAGGTTTCAGGAAGACTAAGTATGAGAAAAGGAATTAGGAAGACAAGAAGAAAATTGAAGATGATGTGGTAGCAACACTATTGAGCTACAAAGTCATACCAATTAAACTTGGTAATCACATACCATAGGATTTATATGAAAAAATTTCTTCTAGATGGAAGTATGTCATGAATGTTGAAAAGAAAATGAGAGAAAGGTCATTAGTTCATACTATTCCTGACCTTGCACCATCAGAAATCAAAGAAGCATTGAAGATATATTATAATCAATTCATTGTCAAGGGAAGAGCCCTTGGGATAATGAATGGAGATATTGAATTTGTAGAAAAAAAGACATCAACAAAATGGAGAGAGATATACAATTTAGATAGCACCGAGCATGGAGAGGCAGAGACAAGTAAACAAGGAAGCATGTCTAATCAAGTCAAGGAAACCACTGCCAATGCAGATCCAATTGATCTAATTTTAGAAAAAGGAGAGATGTGTATTGAAGATATAACAGAAGAAGTGGACCCTGCAAAATATTTACATAATGATGAGAATTTTATGGACACTCAATTATAGGACACTGAGTGCATGGATGTTGATTTAGAACCACTACAAAGTAATGAACTGATATTAACACAAGTACTCAGTTAGCCTAAAGTGACAGATACCTACAGTTGATATTGCACTTGAAGCACCTAAGGACACTGAGACAGAAAAAGAGAAAGAAAAGGTAGAAGGAACTGAGACCACCGAGACTGAGCAAGGCAAGATAATCAAGTTGGTACCACCAACTGACATCAATGGTCAGCAATAGAACATTGTACCTACCAACACAAAAAATGTTCAAGACACAGTAAAAAGCCACAGGAATCAAATCTTAATGAAAAATTAGATGATCGGAAAGAGGAAGAGATGCATGAAGAACATAAAGAAGAAGAAAGTATTGGAGAAATCATTATTGAAACTAATACTGAGTCACCCGATGCAAGCAAGGCATCACATTCAAAACTCTCTACTGGTGAAAGTATGATGGGAGGTAAGAAGAAATAAAAGAAGAGAAAGCCAATCGACTTAGACAAACAAATAATCATTCCCCAAGTCGATCCTAACACTCTAAAGCATAAGGATTTAGAGAAATACTTAGAGTTAGTAGCTCTAAAGATAGCTCAGAGTAAGTTGATTGTAAAGAGGAACAAGGCTACCATTCTTGAAGATGTCAAGGAAATATTTTCAACAATTGTTCCTGAGGCCAGAATTGATGAAACACAAAATCTACTGAATCAAATTGGTGAATTGACCAAGCAAATCAAAGAACCAAATTAGGATATGATAGAATACATGTTGAAGATTCACAAAGACAAAATAGGACAGAAATTGTTGGAAGGACTTCTTCAAGCAAGTGAAGTAGATAAAATAACTCTATCCGAGTTTTGTGAAGAACTTGAAAATTGTCTCACTTCTATTATTTCATTGTTTCAAAAATCTTGTATTCTTTCACATTTTACCCAGGATATCAGAAAGAAGGAAACTAAAGTTGAGAAAGAGCTAACAAAATAAATAAAGGCTATAGCGACCGAGACTAGATCATTCCAAAAAATTTATGCCAAAGTACAAGAACTAATAGGAGTTCAAGCTTCGTTGAAGCAGGAAGAGAATAAGATACGATTGGAACTGGTTGAACTTCAAGCATTTATCATACCCCACATCCAATTGATGCAAAACCAGTTGAAGCAAGCCAAGGAGCTAGTAAACTTTCCAGCAGTAAGTACTCTAGATGGTCTTATTGGCATTTCAGAAGATATCTCCAAGACAATTTTGGTATTACAGACTCTTCTAGACACTTGGGAGACTGTATTAACCAGCATTCAACAAAGGTATAAATATCTTTTTGACAATTAGACTATAGTTGTAGCATTTTTTGTCAAAAAATGGGGATATAATATGAAATTTTTAGGGGGATATATTATGTATAAGAGATAAAGGGAGGTATATGAGATGTCAAAAAAAAAAAAAAATCATATATGTGAAAATCAAAAAAAAAAAAGTGTATAGGGAGTAACTACCGAGGGGGAGTTACACAGTTTAATGACTTTAAAATTTTTTGTCAAAAATGCCCAGCTAATGTCAAAGGGGGAGATTGTTATCTCTATAAGTTATTTTTGTTGTCATTAGTTTTGTCAAAGTCATATTTCATGGAGAAAACAATCGGTGAATGGAGAAACTCTTATATGGGACAAGTCGGTAATACACACTGAGGCAGTCAGTCAAGACATAAAGATTTATGCAGTTGATAAAGAAAAGGAAATTGAGAACTAAGTATAAAAAGCATATTTTGTTACCGAGTGGATATACTACACTGAGTTTCTAGGTACGGAGCACTGAGAGATCATACAACCAAGTCGCAAGGAATATGCAGCCGAACCAGATAGTCAATTCAAAAAGCAATAAGGACACATTTAATGCATTGTTACTGCATTAATTACATTACTACAAGTATTAATAACAGTTGGTTACATGATCAAAAATTGAGATAATTCAGGATGAAGATCTAAGGCATAGATCAAGTGTTAATTAAAATTTTATATTTCCAAGAAAAACCCCAAGTATCGAGGTAAAAGTGACATGATCACCGAGCGAGAAAGAAGATCAAACGGTTTAAGATAATCGTTTCCCAACTAACTCACAGGATTAAGAGGTTAAAATATAATCTATATGCAGGATGAATTCATGAGTTATGTTGATGTTTGTAATGATGTTAATGGAGTTGTTGATGAAGTTGTTAATGTTTTTATTGAGTTATTGAGGAAGAACAGCATAGAGTAGAGCATTACCGAGCAAATTTAGCAACAGTAGAGTAGAACAGTGAAGTGTTACACTGATCAGATCAAGGTAACACATATTAGATCACATAGAGTCTAAATCAACATTTATATTTGATGCAAAGTATAACAAACATTTCATATTTTAAATAATATTGTATTGTGAAGGTTAAATCCCTACACTGGGTAGATCCTAACAGATCTTTTCATTGTAAATCCTTTAACAAGGTACATCTCTGAGTGTAGATATTGTAAAATACTCTAACCAAGTAGACCTAATAAGTCTTGTATACTTTTAACCGAGTAAGCTATCAGAAGTAGCAAAAACTTGTAGCTCTAACCGAGCACCTTTCATACTACAGTTAGTGAAAGTTGTGGGTGTCATCCCCACCGCAGTTTTTTCCTCTAATCAAGGATTTCTCTGATACCAAAATCCCTCTGTTATGATTTTATTTATCATGGTTTTAATCTTTTGAATTGCATACTTTACATTACTTTCATTTCAATGCAATGAAGTCGGTAAACAGTGAACAACAAGCTTATGGTTAATCAGTTAAGGTATTAAGTTAAAAATTTAATAAGTACTGATTCACCCCTCCCCTCTTAGTCCTTACTTTCCATACATTATTCCAACATATCAATGTCAATTTTATAAGTTATGTTACATGTATTCCATTTGCACAGTCGTATTGTGGTTTTCATTGATTAAAGGGCTCTGCTATGGGTTGGGTTCTTGCATGGGTTTTGACAGCATGCATGGATGATTTGATGTGAAAATATTATGGTGTTACCCTGTCTACAACATTCGAGGTTTATATGTTAACCATGTACAACTTCATCAAGTAGGTTGCATTATATTACGATACAATTCTATATTATTTGATCTACAGTTACAGGTATGCATAATGATGATTATGGCAACTTAGCTTTGATCAGTCAGTTAAGGTTAAAGTTTTACTTTGTTACATGTAGACAAATAAAATGATGATAAAGCATTTGTAAGATTGTGGATATAAAACTCATTTCTATTGATTATTATTTTCTGAGATACATTAATCATAACATATATATTTGCGGGAATGGAGACATGTTATTGTGATGATCATCATACATACTTGTTTTTTAAAGGACATTTTGAAAGTGTTATAATTTGTTTATTTAATATGAAATTAATTATCATGTTTATGAGTGACAATGAACTTTGATAGACATATGAAGGACAATCATGATAGATGATACACATTGTTTTGACAAACTGTTTTGGAATCAGATTATAATGAGAAGACTATTTATTTGTAGAAGTAGTATTATTCAAGAGTACAGATAGACATTATTATATGGGTTTTTATTGATCATATATTTGATATTGTTGTGCATGGTCGATTGGTAGACATGAAAGATTGATTAAATTTGAAATTTGTGATTAGACATTATGCAATACTGAGCATAATGGCATGTGTTGCGCTTAATATGGTATAGTGTGTATTTATAAGGGTCAAATAGCAATCAGATTTTTTGATCTCTGTATGTAGAAAATTGTATCAGATTTGAAAAGCCACTAAGGCAGATTGTAATATGGCTAGTGAGGCACAAAAGATCAATGGGGGGCAATTCCAGTGAGGCATGTAATTGTCAGTGGGACAGTATCAGTGAGATGTACAAATTGATTTTTTTGGTGTAATTAAATATTCCTAATTACACTTTACTTAAGCTTACTTAAGATAATGCATACACATTAGTTTGCATATGGGACACATAGGATTTTGCATCTTATTTTAGCACATGATGTAGGAGAAACTCCACTTTATGTGTGAGATCCACCTTTAGTTCTCTTATCACATTATCATCCTCTCATTGTTACACATGTTTGCACATAATTTATTGTATAATGGAGGATGATCCACCTTTGATGGACATGTGATTCCATCTTGTGTGGTTGATAGGTTATCACTTGTATATCTCCTAGTTATCATGCATTGCCAATGTATTCAAGCACATCTACTTTGTATTCATTGATTTTGTATCCATTATTATTTGATCATTATTGAATCAGATAATTGATCATATCATATTTCTCTCTTTTTCTATCAATTGAACTTCTAGATCTTGGCATTTTTATTCTTTGCATTAGGCAAATTCTTACATGGTATCAAATCTATTGGAGTGTTCATTGCATAGTCATTTAGAGAGATTTTTTTTGCATGTCAATATTGGAGCTTCTTGGGTGAAATTGGAGGTCACCATTAGATTCAAAATATTTTTTTCAGCTAAGATCGCCTTTTGTTTCACTCAAATCCATCACCAGAGGCCAAATCTAGAGCCATTTGAAGGTGGAGGTAGGTTACCCATCCCAGGAGTGATCTGCAAATTTGAAGCATTTTGGGCCAAATTTGGCAATGCCATCATGTTCAGAACACCAAAAAACCCTAGAATCAACTATCAATTCATCGAAATCGGAGCTGGGAACCCCAAGTTGGAAAAAATCTCCCTCCCTGCTAGCCCTACGGATGTTTGCAGACTGGTACGATTTATTTTTTAATAAAAAATAAAATTTCTTTTGTTTTTTTTAATTCATTTTTCATTTTTTAAAATTGAAAAAAATAAAAATAAAGGGGGGGGCCTTTTTATTTGTTTCGGCTTTTGTTTTGTTCATTAAAAATAAAACAATTTAAGAAAAACAAAAATTTACACCCATGTGAGTACCGCAGGGTACCTGACAGGTACTTGTTGTTGCAGGCCTGTGAGGCCCTGCGACCCACAAGACTACAGCACGGAGGGGGTGGTACCGCCTACCACCATAGTCTTTGGACTGTGATGGGGGTGGGCCCCCATTTTTTTTTTTTTAAGTTTTTAGTTTAATTTTTTTATAAGTTTGTTATTTTGAAATGTATTTTTTTAATCAAAAAAAACTTAAGTTTTTCTTTATGTTTTTTTGTTTATTTTAAAAATG
>MU225533.1:542831-559417 GCA_018584345.1 Thuja plicata
GAAATATATATATATATATATATATATATATATATATATATATTTCTGTTATTTTTATAATAAAAAATTTTTTAGGTATTAATAAATTATTTTTCTTAAACTTAATCGATTTTTGGAAAACAAACAATTTACATAAATAATACAAAATTGGAACAATTTTTTTTCTTTGTCACATCATACATGTTTTGCAGCGTTATCCAATCGACAGCCAGAGGAGGACAATTTCGTCCCAAAGACTTCTTAACTACAGGCCAACCAGAGGACACTTTTTCTACAAAATTTGACAAGGCATTCTTGGTGGCTTCATCATCTTCATGTTTCTAGTTCTCCACATTTGTATTTGATGTTGTATGCTCTTGCATGAGAAATTTTATACACGCACTATCATAAAGTGCCAAATTTTTCTTTGTACTTTATCATTGATGACATTTTTTATTTATCCCTATACTAGTAGATTAGGAATTATCATGTGAGACTTGGTGCATGGCTCTAGAGAGACTTAGATTGCACACATTTGTCAATCAATTATTGGTGGTGCATGGCTCCATTTGAGACATTTGACTGTACCAATCCTTTATATTTTAGTATCCCATTGATGCTCGTTCAGGTGTCTCCATGCATGATCTCTACCATATCACAATGGTGATGCATTGGTCATTCTACATTGATATTGGTACCTGATTTTGTCACACTTTGATATTCTTGGTGCAACATTGGCTCTATTTTCTTCCTATGGAGGAGTTTTGGTCAACATCTTGGACCATCTTTGCAGGAGATTCAACATTCTAGGGGGATATCATGTCTCTTTGTTTCCTTCTTATGGGGGGATATTTTATTATAAATACATGATGTATGTCATAATGGGGGGTCTTGATTGTAACCGCTTAGATTTGGTCTGCTCTAACCATAGACCCTATTTGCCCTTAGTATGATCATACCCCCAATTATGTCTAGACAACTCTTCAATCGGCTGGCATAATTCATTCAAATCATATTTAGTCTCCAATTTTATTAATCACTTTAGCCAATCAAAACCAATCAAATTCAATTCAAATCAATTCAAATCAATACCTGGCTAAGGTAATTAATATAAAAGGAATTAAATAAATCCCTATTTATATCTAAATCACTTGCAAAAGCCTATCCCCTATCCTAAATTAATTTAATTAGATTGGCTATAGTCCTATTGATTATTAAAAAGTAATTAAATGCTTAATAATTAATTTCCCTATTATTGAATAAATTAATTAAGTTTTATTCGTTTCATCAATATTCCCTTTAACCCCTAACCTAACCTACCTCAACCATATTGACCATGGGTTCAAACCCATCCCAACATATTCCCCTCATGCTAAGTATAATCCTAATCTTAATTCTATCCTAACCCACTTCCTAATGTTGTCACATTCCTAATTTTGTGATTAGGAACTCAACCCACTTGAGAAAGTCAACTTTCTCAAGCTTGACTCCAAACCCCCACCATGCCTCTTAAATGCTTGCATTTAATGCATATGCCTTCCACCATTCTTCTTTAATGCCTTTGGCATTTAAAGCCTCTTACACCTTATTAATGGCAATTGTAACTCCATTAATGAACCTTGTCCCCCCTCTCTCTCCTCATTTCTTCTATAAATAGAATGATTTTTTGAGCTCAAATGGCCCTTAATTTTAGAGTTAAAATGCATCGTTATGTTGTTTAGATTAATTGTGAATTCATATAGCATTGTAGTTTTGATATTTAAGCATTATTTTTATCATGCTTTTTAGAGCTAATATGCATGTTTACTAAGCATTTAGACTAGTTTTGCTTCAAATCTTTCATGCTAGGTTGTATATGTCACTGAAAAAGGCATAATCTGAGGGCTATTATGTTATTTTTAATGAAATACTAGTTAGAAAGTAATAGATCGATTTTAGTGGATTTACATGCTTTACTAACCCTCTTTTCACTAACGTAATGATCTATTGAAATGTTGTGTCACAGGTAATAGGTGCACTATTTCACACACATTTATGGCGCCCACTGTGGGGCACGATTTTAGATTTGGCCTCATTTCAACCTCTTTTTTCACCAATTTGTCCTCTTAGATTTCAGGTCCAGGCTCATTTCTGGTAGCACAGGCTCACATCTGGAATACACCCTCGCATCACAGAAATCTAGGCTCGCATCCAGTGTCTCCTAGGTCATTTTTAGTTTAGGCTCGCATCTAGTTAAATTTTTTATGAACTTCATTGCCTAATCTCTAACCCTTTGATAAGTTGTAGTTTTGATGTTTTGGACAGCTTAACTTGTGTTTTGCAGATTTCTATCAGAGCTGAAAGAGCAGGAAGAAAGATACTAACTTGTGGTTTTTCAGGTTGCCATCCCCTTTGTCTTGACCTCCATTTTCATTTTTTGTCTTTCAAACCTAAGAACACTTTTCTTCTCATTTGTTAAATTGATTAGATAAGTATGCTCTTTTCCTTTATAGGAAAATCAAAAAATCAGACATCGATTTAAAACTTGGACAGAAATTGGAGTAACTAAACAAGACAAAGCAAACACACTGTTTAAATTTTAATTTGGGATAGTAAATGAACAACTCAAATCATTAAATTTTGTGGCTCAAAGAACAAACACATTGCTTAAATTCATTTTGGGATAGTAATTGAACAAGCAAAGCACTAAGAACTATGGTTAATTGAACAAATCAAACTTTGCTTTCAAAGTACTTATGCTTTCATAATCTAGGAATCTTTAAATCAGGCACAACATTGCTTGAAGGAAAGAACTATTTGATTGAATTTTTTTTGGGAGAAAAGGGCATGGATTAGGAGAGTATGCTCTTCTTCTTTTGAAGAATCAAAAATCTAGACATCCTATGCTCGTCAATCCTTTGTATGCTTATTTAAATAGTAGAGGGCCTACCGGTTGAGGAAAAAATCTCCCGGGAATGACCCAAGTGAGGATAGGTTTTACGCCAACTCTTCCAACTCACTATAAATAATTGTTTCCTCATAGGCTAAAGCCTCAGAAGACAGAATCAGTTTTGTTCATGGAATTTTGACATCATTCCTTGAACATGTTTGGGTATGTGTAGAGCAGAGCCACTTGAATCTTGCTTGCTAGACTACATATACCTGAGTACTCATAGGGCTATACTCCTATATTTTTCCTTGTACAATTCTTTGGGAGACAGTTTTGAATGGATTGCCCCATCATAAACAATGAACTTCTTAGACAAAACTACCTGATTCATCTCCGAAAGGGTGATAATCCTTGTGCAAGGCAAAAATTAATTGCCCCAAGAAACTTGTCGTATTGTGCCCTCACTTGCATTTGGAGTCAACTAATACAGCATCATGACTAGAGCCATTGTGTGCTTGGTGATGGTTGTATTCTGATTAGCATTTGAGTGTGTACCTAAGTCAACGAGCAAGGATTTTTATCCTCTACCTAGAAAATAGGGCATAAGGACGTGTTTTTTCGCCTAACAATTCAAATATGCTTGATATATCTAAAAGATCACTAAAAAGATAAAATCCTTCAAAACAAGCAACAAACTTCAATCCTTGATCTACACATGTGTTTTTCACTCACTGACGGGTCTCAGAATACAATCTGCAATCAAATGAACTTCACACACTTCTAGAACACATTTTATAAAACTGATAGAAACACCATAAACTTGTATCCTACATTTCATGGCTCGTATCTGGTATTTAGAATCGTATCTGGTATCTTGGCTCATATCTGGTAAGCACATCATCGCATCTAGGGTCAAGAGTTGCATTTGGTCCATCAGGAGCTCGCATCCTTTATTTCCTGGCTCGCATCTAGGAGCTCACATCTAGGACAGTGGGTACTTGAAGATTAGTTTCTCAGAAAACCTCAATTGACTTGGATACCCTTTTGGCTCTTTATTCTATCCCTGTTGTCTTTTCTATTTTCCCTATTGTTGTGTCAAAACACTTTTTCAAATGTCTACCTTGTATTTCCTGTCAGTTTCTTGCAATTAGTCTCAATATGTGTGGTCTATCTGCTTCTTACAACAACTTGATTCCCAGATCACTATCAGGGCATTCTAACCCTCTGACGTTGGAATCGTTTACTTCCAGCAAAACCCAAATAACACTTCTACCTAGACACACTCACTTGAACGATTTGAGATACTACCTGACACTATCGAAAAACTTTGACAGAGTTGAGATATAACTTCATGGTTAGTACAAGATGCAACAAGTACACTTCTAAATAATTGGAAGTGCTTCCTAGATCACTTCACTTTCAAGGAGAAACATCCCACAGTTCCCTACTTGACTTAGACTCTCCATAAATGGACAAAAACACTCGCGAATGGAGTGAGGCTTTTGAAGAATATGACAATGGCAAAAACGAAAAGCACAAAGATAGCAATGAGGAAGAAGAGCCAAAATTTGACCGTCCTATATTTGATTCAGACAGTGAAGAAGACACCACTGAAGAAGAATAAAATAAACTCAAGCAGAGCAAGAAATTCCAAAAGACATTGGAAAAGATAATTGGCAAGGATAAAGAGAAATACTTTCTCCATCTAGCATCCACGGGCGTGAAATTACCCTCGAATTATAATGTTGAACAACTAAAATAAAAAGAGGTGTCAACTCCTATCTCTATTCTCGCCAAACAACTAACCTTAATTCAAATTGAGCTTGCGACGCTCAAACAAGAGAAGGTAAAACCCAAAATGAAATACTCTTTGGACACCATTTGTCTGTTTCATTTTGACAAGAGTATTACTATGGTCCCATTTCCTCCCAACGTGGCAAAACTGAAATATGACAAGTATATGGGAGAGACTGACCCACACGATCATGTCAGAGAATTATGTTCTCTAAGCATAGAATACATGCATGAACCTACTTACCTCATGCGGCTCTTTCCAGGAAGCCTAGGTGGCAACGCCATGGAGTGGTTCTCAAAACTTACACCTAAGGTAAAGACTTTTGAGGAGTTAATTCAACGGTTTATCCAATATTACTCCTACAATATCCAGCATGATGTGACTATGATGGATCTGTGTAACACTAAACAAAAGACTGGCGAGTCATTTACACACTTACTACAAAGATGGAGGAAAATCTTTGCAAGGTATTCACGGGCTATTCCCGAATCCGAAAAGATGGAAATCTTTGTTAATAACTTGATACCAAAATTAAACTACACATTACAAATGCAAGATTCCCCTAGTTTTCACAGAATGATCAAGAATGCCATCCGTATCAAAGAAGTTATGATTAAAAAGGGGGAGATCACTCTTCAAAGTGAAAGAAAATCTACCAACTCCAACTCCAAGCCTAAATGGTGGAAATAGAACAAAAATGCTGTCAATGATGGGGTAGTAGATGCCTCTAATGTTAATACTGAACCCGAGGTATTTAATCTAAGCAATAGCATGCAAGAAAGAAAAGATACCAAGGTAGCAACCTTCTTACCTAAAGCAAACAACGAGAATAACAAAGGTTGACCATGGACTTCTAGACCTCAAAGAACATTCACTCCTTTGGGAGAGCCTCTCAAACCTATTTTAAAAACTCTATTAGACAACAAGGTTCTCACAATCCAAGATTCCAAACCATGGGAGCCAAAATTCAAACCCAGGTGGTGGGATGACAATTCCTATTGTGTCTTTCATGAGAACTAAGGGCACAATACTAACAACTGCCTTAAGCTCAAACATGTTATCCAAGACCTTATCAAAGGAGGAAAGATCAAGGTGGACGGACACACTACCAATGAAGATCACATGACATTTAACAAACCATTCCCTAATTACAAGAAAGGGGAAGCATCTAAAGGAAAAGGTAATGAAGTAAACTACACCTACTCCAATAATGACAATGTGATCAATATGCTAGACATTAAAACTGAGTCAATTAATGTGGTCACAATCAAAGGTGTTAAAGACACCTATTCCCAATCAAATGTAGTAGCATAAAGTCAAGTGCAGGTTACAATCAAAGGGCCTAGTTCCTCATCCAAACCAAAAACAACATCCAAGGTTCCTATTGTTACTATCCCAAAACCAACAGTGACAAAACAAACTATTATTATTCCCACAGTAAAGTATAACTTGGTGGATCAGTTTCAACGGACCTCCGCTAAAATTTCCATCTTTGAGTTGCTTAAAATATCCAGAGTGCATAGGGAAATCCTGGAACAAGCCCTACATGCCGCAAATGTCTGTAGACAAATTCCAAGTGATGGTTAATCACATTTCAATGCCACATTATCTCTCCTTTTTTGAAGAGGATGATAAATCATTGACACATCCACATAATCAACCCCTTCACATTTAAGTCTTGATTCATAAATCCCATGTTAGGTGTGTCTTGATAGATGGAGGTGCAGGATTGAATATTTGTACCATTAATCTAATCATAAATTTGGGTCTCTCAGAACAAACCATTGATTCCAGAAGAAAGATCACTATCTAGGCTTATGATGAGGAAGAAAGATCCTCTAAAGGCCTTATTGTTCTCCGCATCAGAATCAGACTAGTTAAAATGAATGTCATCTATCAAGTTATAGATCTACCCTTGGCCTACAACATCCTATTAGGGAGACCTTGGATCCATGAAATGCAAGTTGTATCATCTACTTACCACCAATATATCAAGTTCCCACATAATGGGGTGGAGGTAAAAATTCCAGCAGATGGTAATTATACTTGCAACAATATCAAGGCAGGTAGTATGATTCCACATAACAAGGAAGATAGGGACAAGATTTCTCCTGATACTTTCAAAGACATGGTGATGAAAAGCTTTGGAAAATGTTAAAACTTGAAGAAATGGGTATGGGAGAATACAAGATGGATATGACTCCATCACTGATAGAATTACTAGTATCACCCAAATCTTATGGAAGACCTTCCTCATCTTTCCCACCTACTGCCGCTAAAGAACCAGAGATTCACAAAGAAACTAGCATGGTTAAGGCATCCACATCTTCTTTAGATAACACTAAAGAACAGGTAGTCTTGGACTGGCTTTACAAAGGAGAACCAAAGGAAGCTGAGGTCAAGCATGTAGAAATATCCCCAGCACAATATGGTAAAGGATATGACCTTCTTAAAAAAATGGGATATAAAGGAAAAGGACCTCTAGGTGATGTTGAAAGAGGACTTATTGAACCTATGCACATGGAATTTAGGAATACCAGAGACAAAATAGGACTGGGTTTTAATAATGAATCTGACAAACTCGCTTTAAAAGATAGTCTGATCTCTAACAAAGGGAGTGATGAAACAGAGGAAATAGAACTAGAATAGTGGTCATATGAA
Organism: Thuja plicata; assembly: GCA_018584345.1. Classification (NCBI taxonomy): domain Eukaryota; kingdom Viridiplantae; phylum Streptophyta; class Pinopsida; order Cupressales; family Cupressaceae; genus Thuja; species Thuja plicata. The sequence continues at coordinate 550,136 of MU225533.1, forward strand.
AGACTGTTACATGTTGGTAGGGAGAATCCTGAATATCAAGGTGAGTGATATATACCCAACTTTGAAACACCACAAAATATTCACATGCCTTTGTTAGCACAAGCTCCTATTCAAGAGGTAGGAGGACCAACCGAAGATGATCCAAAAGTACCATTAATAGAAATGGCTATAGAGAGCACATCCTGGCAATAGGATTCACATCCTAACCAAGGGTAGTTAGTTACAATCACACATGTCCTTGATTTACCACACTTTGATCCACAGGTAGCTAACTGGGTACATCAAATAACTATTGTCAAATTCTTAAATAGGTTTGATGATGAAGTAACTGAATCTCATGATTATGAGTGGGATGAGCTATCTGTCACCACAAAGGACATTGGAATAGATGTGATTCACATGTTTGTAGCTCCATTAGCACCATGTGAACATTCTAACACTACTCCCAACAATGTTGATATTCCTGAAGTAGAGGAGGAATTTCTTCCCCCAATCATTGATGGAGAGACTAGTGTTCTCATAAGTCTAGAAGAACTTCAGAGGCGACAAACAAGAAGCCTCCTTTTACGGAGAGATGAAGATGAAAGTTCCACTGATGATTCACTAGAGTTTAGTCCACATATAACTAACAACAACCCCTTTAATGATGATCTAACTCTTATTGATCTAAACATCGAATAACTTAACTTAATAGAACATTCTTTTCAGTTAATAGTCTTGATGCTAACGCGATGTTGTCCTTACCAAAATCCAACTCATTATCCTTGATAAACCCAAATTTAATTGATTGAATGAACTCCGATCCTACTCCTATCCTTGACTTCCCTAATGACTACACCTTGGCTTGCTATCTAAACACTTGTGAACCCTATCCTTCTTCCACCAATGAAAGGAGTGTGAATATGTCACAGGAGGATATCAAGTTTCTCAGTCAAAAATTTAAAAATAAAAAGAAGAAAAGAACTGATGGTGAAAACCACGTTGTGGCAGTATCAGATTCTAAAAAAGTAAAAATAAAAGATGTATCTGATGGTGAAAACCTCTTAGAGGAACCAAAGGATGAGATTCTTGATATCCTCTGTGAGTACTTACAAGAAAGATCTTCAGTACTGATAGAACCAACAGAACCAGTTAAATTGAGCACAGCTGAGTCTCCTCAAATTATTCACCTGGCACAATCTTTTTTAGAAGAGGAAAAGATACAATTCACTGAATTCCTGAAGGAAAAGAAAATCTACTTTGCATGGTCTTATACCAATATGCCTAGACTAGATCCCGACTTAATCATGCACCATTTATCTATAGCTCCTGGGATAAAACCTGTCAAAAAGAAACTAAGAAAGATGCATCCTCGTGTTGCATTACTAGTAAAAGAAGAGCTAGAGAAATTATTGAAGGCTAGATTCATTAGAGTCATTGCTTACGGATGATGGGTCTCTAATGTAGTTCTAGTATCTAAATCAGTTAAATCTATCAGTATCTGCACAGACTTCCGAGACTTAAACAAAGCATGCCCTAAGGATGATTTTCCACTACCCAACATTGATATGATCATAGACCTCACGACAGGATACCAAATGTACTCAGTAATGGATGGTTTATCAGGCTACAATCAGATTAAAATTGCCCCTGAAGATCAATAGAAGACCGCATTTACATGTGCATGGGGAACCTTTTACTGGAACGTCATGCCATTTGGGCTAAAGAATACAGGAGCTACATATCAAAGAGAAATGAAAACTATATTCCATGACATGATACATAAAAACATGGAGGATTACGTAGATGACACCTTGACTAAATCAAAAGAAAGAAATACTCATATCAATGACTTAAGGAAAATATTGGATCATATGGAACAATTTCAACTCAAGCTCAATCCAAAGAAGTGTGCCTTTGGGGTCCAATTAGGGAAGTTGCTTAGATTTATTTTTTTAGCAAAAGGAATTGAGGTAGACCCTGCAAAATTCAAGGCTATACTGGAAATGGATCCTCCATGCAACATCAGTCAAATGAGGACATTACAAGGGAGACTCCAATCAATCAAGAGGTTCATGTCACAACTTGCAGATAGAGCACAACCCTTTACCAAATTACTAAACAAAGGGGTCACCTTCAAATGGGATGAACATTGTGAAGAAAACTTCAAAGAATTAAAAGAGTACTTGGCTACTCCCCCTATTCTCATGGCACCCATTCATGGAAAGCCATTACTCCTGTACATTTCAGCTACAGCTACATCATTAGGAGTATTGCTGGCACAGGAGGATGAAACTAAGAAAGAAAGAGAAATCTACTACATCACTAGAAAACTAGTGGCCTATGAACTTGATTATAGAATTATTGAAAAACCATGCTTAGCAGTTGTCTTTGCATCACAAAAATTGAGACATTAAATGCTATCACATACAGTAAAGCTCATTGCAAAAATAGATCCTTTAAAGTACCTTCTAAGAAAGACCGCATTAACAGGACAATTAGAAAAATGGTTCCTCATTCTAAGTGAATTTGACATTGAATATGTTGAAAAAAGAGATATTAAAGGACAAGTCCTCACAGATCAACTAGTTGATTCACCACTTCAGGATGGTGAACCTTTAAGGATTGAATTTCCTGATGAAACAATTATGCATCTAACTGAGTATCCATGGAATATGTACTTTTATGGTTCTTTTACGCAACAAGGCTTTGGAGCATGGGTTCTATTCATAACTCCTCAAGGCTACAAGATACCCAAGTCTTATAAATTAATGTTTCCATGCACAAATAACATTTCTGAATATGAAGCATTGGTAAACGGTCTTAAGCTTGCTATGGAGTGGAAGATTGTAGAGTTACATGTGTATGGTGACTCCCAGCTCATCATCAATCAAGTCAATGGAGATTATCAGACTAAGGATGAGAATTTGATGCCCTAAAAACAACTGGTGGATGACTTAAAGAAGTACTTTGTCTTCATCACATTCCAGCAGATACCAAGAATAGAGAATACGGCTGCACATGCTATGGCCACATTAGCATCCATGTTACAACTAGAGGAACATCAATTCCTCTATGACTTCTTGGTGGAAGAATTATCCTACCCAAGATTTGATACCCCTAAATACCAAGTAATTTGTGCTTTGAACACCCCAGACCAATCTCGGTATGCTAAGCTCATTGCTTACGTAACTGACCAAACCATTCCTACTGATCTATCTAGAAATGAAAAAAGAGCCTTGATTAGGATAGCATCGCGTTATGTCCTCATAACTAATAACTTATATAGAAGAGGTCTCAATGGTACACTTCTTATATTTTTAGAACACAAAGAGTCAGATCTCGCATTAAAAGAAGTCCACGAAGGTGTATGCGGGTCACACTCAAATGGCTTTTTGTTAGCAAAGAAACTGCTCAGAGTAGGCTATTATTGGCCCACAATGGAAAAAGATGCTATTCACTTTTCAAAGACATGTCATAAATTCCAAATACATGGAAATCTCATCCATGCTCCTGCAAAAGAACTTATACCTTTTATAACACATTAGCCGTTTCAGTAATGGGCCTTTGACTTGGTTGGACAAATATATCCTGATTCTTCACATGGACACAAGTTCATCATTACAGCCACTGAGTATTTCACAAAGTGGGTCAAGGTCATGCCGCTAATCAAAGCCACTAGAAAATAGGTGGCTATGTTCATCTTGAACTACATTATCTGTAGATATGGGATACCCTCTTCAATTGTAACAGAAAATGGGGGCCAATTTAAAAACCAAGACATTGATGACCTCTGCGAACAGTTCCACATCACTCAACATTGCTCCTCAATCTATTATCCTCAAGGTAATGGATAATTTGAGGCATCTAACAAGAATATTCTCAAAATCCTACACAGAACTATAAGTCTGGCAGAGACTGGCATTTACAACTAAATCTGGCACTTTGGGCTTACAAAACAAACATTAGAAAACCAACTAGAGCTACGCCATTTTCTCTCGTCTATGGTACTGAAGCAGTACTACCTATTGAGGTTAAACCCCCTTCTTTGCGCGTATCTTTACAAGGTCTTGTTACTAATGAGAAATACCGCATTGATAGGGTAAATTCTTTAGACTTGCTTGATGAGTGCAGACAATAGGCGTTTGATCATCTGAAGGTGTACCAAGCATGAATGTCCAAAAGGTACAACAAAAAGGTCAAGCCACAAAAATTTCAAGTGGGGAACCTCATTCTAAAGGAGAACCCTAACAATCGGCCTAATAGAGAACAGAAAGGAAAGTTTGAACCTAATTGGCTAGGACCTTATGTTATCACTACTACTTTTAGGACTGGAGCCTATCAACTAGCTACACCTCAGGGAGAAATCCTTCCAGATCCTATCAATACTCTACATCTGAAGTGGTTCTACACTTTTAATGATTGGCTAGCAGAGCCTATCCAGCGGAAAACTCAAAAAATACCAAAAATATTCAGAAAATTGATCCTGAAGAAAATTCAAAAATAGTGGAAAAAGTTCTGAAGAAAGGCATCCTTGGTGAAAACCTGGTAAAACAGGCGCCTTCATACTACAAAAACATTCAAAAAAGCAAAAATAGAAAAAAAATTGAAAAAGAAAAAAAAAGTGCCTTGGTGAAAACCTGGTAAAACAGGTGTCTTGGTAGAAAAAAAGAATCAAGGTCTTGCCGAGTGGTGAAAACTTGGCAATCAGGCATCACTTGTATTCTGCACTCTATCTATCAATACATTTCCAATACTAAGCCTTCACGATTACACCTATGCTATGAGTTGACTTTGTTTCCTTACATATATACCATCCTCGCTTGGGATTTGTCTAAATTTTTGTCTTAGAAACAAGTTATTCTGCATTGGGGGCATCTATTCTAGCATGTTAGGTTGCTTCTTCTAGGTTGTCCTAGGATGGTTTGTCTTGTCGACCCAATGCTTCTCAATACTTGCACCAAACTGTCACTTTCACGAAACAAGGATGACACAACTATTGCACTACCCTAAACGGTGTTCCTAAAAAAACTGATGCTGGATTGCAAATAGGACAAAGCTATACTTAGACATGGAATACATATTGCTTAAAATCTGAACTTCTGATTGATGAATCTCTACTGTGCTTGAAAAAGGAATCAATAGTATTTCACAATACTACTTAAGCACACAGTTTGACCTTGGTTTGATCATGACCCTTAAATGCACCGATGATGTTTTAACTAGGGGCATTTAAGCAGTTATGAATTTTATTTGAATGATTCACAATTGATGTTAGTTATGTCTTCTGAGTTACTCCATGACGTCTGCGCAAAGACAAAGAGTTGCAAGGACAGGGGCATAACATTTTCTTGGTTTTCTATGTCTGTTGATTGTTCCAAATGATCCTATAAATTTCACCTAACTTGGATGTTTATGGTAAGAGCTGCCAACATGAGTGGATACCCGCATATATCTTGATCTTTGTTATGTTTAAACTATGGTGAGGTTGAAACAATTTCCTTGTCTATTTTCTAAAGTCAGATTCTCACTAAATTATATGAAGCATAATGTACCCAAGGTTATGAATTTTTAAATTCATTGCGGGTTCAATATCTTACCTTATACAAAATCTGATATAATAAAAGGAAGGTGACTATCTTGTCGTCCTAGCTACTATGCCTTGATGCCTAAGTCTATTTTTGACATTTCATCCAATAAAAATAGAATTCATATCTTCATAATATCAGTGGGTATTAGTGATGGTTGTACTATCAGATGGTATCCGTTCCAAAGCACCCAATGATGATAAAAATATTACAATATCTGCAAATCAGTGACAAGTTCTAAAGAGTCTTCATATAGCTGCATTTAGAGATTGCATGATGCATTTTTGAAAGAAATAAAAGCATAAGGAATTTGAGCTCAAAAATAATTTCTATTTTTTTCTAAAAATCCAAATTAATTTCATCATCACATAATACTGGTATTTATATCATTGCACATCCATAGCATACATTTTGCATCCATAAAAAAGACAGAAGGAAAATACAAAAACAAAGCATTTATGCATTTCATTTTACATCCTAAAGTGCATCCATACATATACTTGTATACAGAAAAATAAAAAACATACATTTACATATTCATATAGCATCCTTTGCAACATATTTATATCAGTGATAAATCCAAACACATAAATGATGTCATCTACAAATCTAACTCATCATAAAACCAAGATACAATCACATGTGCAATAAATCAAAGCAAGGCGAACTCATGAAACATGTTAGGATAAAAAGATAACTGCATCAGATATATATCATCATAGTACAGATAAAAAATATGGCACAAGTCTACATAAAGAGTATCAGAGTACACGAGAGTCAGAAAGAATCAGATATACATGTGTAAAGTATCATCATACAAAAGAATGATCTCAGAAGGATCTAGATATACGATGAGGTCTCAAAAATATATATGACACAGTATAAAATCAGCTCTGACTTCCCCCCTCACCCTGAGGAGGAGGTGGAGGAGGTGGTACAAATGGAGGTGAAGGAGGCATGGACCCCTCTGACTATTGTGCTAATCGTGAAAAAGATGCATCTCTTTGTTCCTATGGCACCACTACATGATAAAGAGCATAATAATAAGTGGCTCTCTGGCCCTAGTGCATAGTAGTACGGGCCTGCGTATCTCACTCTTCTCTGAGCCGCTCAAGTTGCACATCTCTATCTACCAGTAAAGCATCTATTGTTGTGAGCCTGGCGTCTAATGTTGTGATCCTCACCCTAAGCTTCTCGCTCCCGCTCACACTAAGATAGAGGATCCCCATCTCTACAAAAACCCCTACCTGAATCCTTCCCAGAGGGCCTATCCTATGGCATGTCTAGCTACCTCTACTGTTGTCTATGATGTCTATGTTTCTCCCCTGTAAGTAACGAACCTGGATCCATCCTAGGAGCAACAAATCTGAAGCGGGTACGTCAACCCTCTCCACTACCACTGGCCACATCTGCAGTACCACCCATAGCTCCACCTCCCCTATCATCTCCACTATCATCCCCATCATCTAGAGGAGGATGCCTAGCATCTCGTCTCTCATCCCTTCCTCCATATCGTCCTCCCTCGACACCCCTAGCTCTCTGTGCTCCTCCTCTCCCCCTGGTAGGGCGATCATCTAGATCATAATCTATCAGATCCTCTGTATGAGGAATGACCTCCTTAGGCACTGTGAACCATGGGAATGGATACTGAAGCATCTCTGCTACATACCCATCTGAGCAACCTACATCTGCAACATCAAGATGGAGATCCCAATCAACTCCAACAATATCCCTAATCTCCCGGTGGGTAGTCTCATATAGCATCTGGTCACCCCATAATAGTGCCTCATCACGAACTCGGGCATATACAGTCACATCCTAGGTCCTGCCCTATCATCAGCCAAACTCTCAAAACTCAGTTTTGTACAAAATGCTCTACAATGTATCTAGTCCTCCCGATGAGGTACCTGCTTTGAAATAAAAAAGGAACCTTTCTGGTATCTAAGGTCCACTCCTCACAGTCCAAGTACAACTACCATACTACCTCTGTCATATTGTCAAATAGATGTTGCTGTCATATTGTCAAACAGATGCTGCTAGTACTCTACCTTGCACAGATGGGGTTGTTGAATAAGACCTACATACATATATACATACAATTGCTCAGGTACACACTGCCTGTCTACTATGGATCATGTCACTGGGATGTCCTCCCAGGCCCAGATCTATAAAATCAAGATTCCTGTAGTCATGCTCTGAGTATAATGGTACACAATCTCATGGAGCTCTCAATACATATGGGCCAGAATACAGCTACCCCATGTAAATCGTCGTCTAAAGACAACCATCTGCTCAAGCATGTCTACCCATCCTACAAGGAATGTTTTTTTTCCTCTGTCTGGCATCAGGATGCCACCAATCAAGCCCACCAAATACACAGATAAATGATCATAGTGATCGCACATATAATCCCAGGAGAGATATCTCCAATCAATGGTATCATCCTGGAAATACCGGTGAGCTGCCCCAATCACAACAGAAAAAGTCAACTCAAAACGCACCTCGCATCCAATAACTGGAACTTGCAGTATGCGCCATACGTCCTCAGGAGTAACTGTCATCTCCCCGGTTGTGAGATGGAAGGTGTTGTGCTCTGAGTGCCATCTCTCAGCAAGAGCAGTCAACAAACCCTGAGTTACCCCTATATCGGGTAAACCAATCAATGATCATAATCATACATGGACTACTACTGCCTGCTCATCATCTGATAGCAATCTGACCAAGGCAAGCACATGCCCTGGATATGTCCCTTGGAATGTAACTACCTCAAAATCAACATGTTTTTGGCAATAAAAAGATGAATCGATGTTCTATCTATGACAACCATGCAGAAACATAGTGAGCTAAGTGATTCAGGGTCCATAAAGAGCAAACGGTTAACAGTTAATCAAATTCTAAGTCTAAAATCGAGATGCGATCCTGGAAAAATAGGATGCGATGAAGAATACTAGATGCGATCCCAGAAATCCTGGATGTGACCCCAAAAATGGGTTACGATCCTGAACAGACAGGGTACGACATCAATTGAATTTCATATCCTAAACTTAACTAAAACAAGGTTACTGGATACGATCCAGGAAATCCTGGATGCGACGCAAAAAACTAGGAAAATAGGATGCGATCCAGGAAATACTGGATGTGACACGGGTTTGACAGGGTGCGATCCAGAATCCTAGATTTGACCAAGAATTAAAATGGCTATAAAATCTATAAAAATGCATGAAATTAAAAATTGTAAAATTCACGAGGTAGTTTTGCGGGTACTTCCCGGAGGTGGGAAATTGGTCGGGCATTGATGACGATGACTGAGCTTGAAATGATGCTTCCTAACTGGGACCGCCATCTTCTCTGCATAGCTCTCAAATTTACTATGGGCAAAAGTGAAAAATGAATAGTAAAATGGTGATTTCTGAGATATATATTGGTCTTTTGAGCTATTTAGGGGTTCCGAAACTCCTCCCCGGCAACTGAAACTCCATTTTTGTTCTCCTTTTGATCAATCAGGAACTAAATCAAAGGTGCCTATGCAGTTTTACATAGTACAGTACAAATTTTGCGACGGCTCCTGAAAATGTAGAAATGCTCCATATGAAGATGAAAGGTATGAAGAAACTACACTCATATCTAAGATTAGTAAAAATGATATCTGGATTATAGATAGTGGCTGCACTCACCATATGACTGGTGACAAAGAAAAGTTTAATACTTTTAAATA
>MU225533.1:581176-608870 GCA_018584345.1 Thuja plicata
AAGAGATTTGGAAAGAACGGTTAAGTCCACCTTCTACAAAAGGATTTTAGATGTGATGCACTTGTTAGAATGAAACTACATAAGTCTTTGATCTGATGATAAATGCAATCTTCAATTGCTGATAACATATCCTATAAAGCTTCATACATATAAGTAATCATCCTTCCATGATTGAATAATACCTTTATCTGCTCGTCGGTAGCCTCTGTGTGTTCTTGATAACTAATGTACCTTGTTTATGATGTTTGCATGAATTATACCTTCTAGTCCTTAGATGCTCTTCATGGCTATCAATAATAAAGAATTCATATACTCACAATTGAGTATGAACATCTATTTATACTAATTTAGATTCAATTCTTGATTCATGCATCGCAAGTTAACTCTAGATCCAAGGTATACAACTTGACCTTGATCTTTAGTTAGATATGCTTTAGATCCATTAGGATGCTTTAAAGCATTTACATAAAGCTTGCATGACCATCAAATTATGATTTAAAACCAAATAAAACTCTATAAATAGAATTACATTTCTTTATTCGTCATGTAAAAATCAGATACACAATTTGCGGGTTCTTTATCTGTCTGTCAGTTCTGATGGTCAGTTTTCTTGGTCGTCGGTGTTCCTTTCTTGAACTTGTCGTCGAGTATGCCTTTTATGTTCCTGTCGGGTTAGTTCTGAAAATTGTGTTTTCGGTAATGCTTGTGGTTTCCGGTGATGCTTGTGGTCGCTGGTGATGCTTGTCACTTTTATACTTAGTATTTTTCTCAAAATCTTTGTTCTGTCGGGTATGCTTTCATTTCACCGGTACTACTTGTGGTTCGTCGGTAATGCTTGTTGTCTGCCGGTAATGCTTTGTCAATGTTTTTCACTGAGTATACTAATGGAAAAATAATGTCATCACAGTTAAGCAATTGATTATACAACTGGAAAGAAGATAACTATGAGATAAATCAGGAGTTAAAGCCGTAAATCAATTTGGCTGGATTATTTTTCATGCCAAGAATCAAGAATTAAGGAATATCATGTCTATATAAGAGACAAGAATAATTCATTTCTGCAAGAAATCAGATAAACGGGGGAGTGAATTGAAAGAAGATGCTAAAGAGAAACTAGTGAAGGTTAAGCTTCATACAGTCCTGATCAATCAAGCTAAGGGAGAGCTAAAGAATTCTACAGACACCGATGAACAGTGAAGCACAGCATCACAGAGCAGAAAGTGTGAAGTACAAAGGAACTGAATTGATACATTTATCAGAGAAGTATTGTAAGTAAATAGATCTAAATATCTACAATTCAAAGTTGCATTAGAAATAGGTCATTATGTTTCAGTTTAGCCATTCAAGCATTAAGTCTCTTAACAGAGCAGGACTTAACTGTCTTCTATAATTGAGGTATATCCTAATAGATTACCAAAAAGGTTGATTCATGATAGTAGCATCGGTCTTACCTAAAGCCTATTGACAGTCTAAAAAGGAGGTTGATTCAAGGATGGTAGTAAGATTAGCATAAAGCCTATTGACAGTCTAGAGGCTGATTCAAAGATGGTAGCATAGATGCCAGATACTTAGTGACAATCTATGTATAAAAATCCTCTAACAAGGTCACACTTAACCGTATGTTTGTAACCTTTAACAGGGTTGGCTCCTAACAGGGCTCACTTCAGAAGAGTGAAAATTTTGGGGTACCGGTCCCAGTGGTTTTTCCCTTAATAGGTTTTCCACGTTAAAATCCATGTGTTATGTGTGTATGGTTTATTACTTTATTGTTTTACATTTCACATATGCATTTCTGGATTGATTGGTATACTTTGCATATTTACTGAGCATCAGTAAATAAGTTTTGTTGTCTATCGGTAATCAAGGAGAATAAGGACAGACAAACTAAACCGACAGACAGTTATTTATTTTAAGAATTTCAAAGGCATACATCTTGTAGGGACTTAATAATCTAAGGTGTATTAATTAGTGGATTAAAGTTTAAAGGATAAATTTTTGAGGCCAGTTATTCACCCCCCCCCCCCTCTCAGTTATTACTAACACTAATATGCATGTTTAGTAAGCATTTAGACTAGTTTTGCTTCAAATCTTTCATGCTAAGTTGTATATGTCACTGAAAAAGGTATAATATTAGGGCTATTATGTTATTTTTCACACTCCTAGTTAGAAAGCAATAGATCGATTTTAGTGAATTTACATGCTTTACTAACCCTCTTTTCACTAATGTAATGATCTATTGAAGTGTTGTTTCGCAGGTAACAAGTGCGCTATTTCACACACACATTGATTACTTCATCCATCCATGCATCTTGTTTTTCTTCATCTCTCTTTTTGGGGGAGGGTTTTTCCCATGAGGTTTTCCCTGTCTCCTCTTTATGAAAGATTGCATTGCATTCCTTTTTCTTTTGCATATTGTACATAGGTACCTACCATGGCCTAGCAGCCAGGACCCATCTTGAATTTTCATATACCATTGTGATTTTAAGTGCATTCCCCTAAGTTTCACTTAAGGGGGGGTGTTGGTGTAATTAAATATTCCTAATTACACTTTACTTAAGCTTACTTAGGACAATGCACACATATTATTTTTCATATGAGACACCTAGGAGTTTATATCTTATTTTAGCACATGGTGTAGGAGAGATTCCACTTTATGTGTGAGATCCACCTTTAGTTCTCTTATCACATTATCATCCTCTCATTGTTTCACATATTTTCACATACTTCATTGTACAATGGAGGATGATCCACCTTGTGTGGTTGATAGGTTATCACTTGCATATCTCTTAGTTATCATGCATTGCCTATATATTCAGGCATATCTACTTTGTATTCATTGATTTTGTATCCATTATTATTTGATCATTATTGAATCAATCAATTGATCATATCATATTTTTCTCTCTTGTTCTATCTATTGAGCTTCTAGATCTTGGCATTTTTATTCTTTGCATCAAGAAAAATCTTACAGATTTAAAGGTTAAAGACAGTGAGGCTAAGTTCGAGTGGTTTTATTCCCCATGAGGGTTTCCACTCAAGAAAATACTTGTGTCAATCTTCTATGTAGGATGTGTTCTTGTTGGTATCTTCATTATTTGATTTAACATTGCTCAAGTTTATTGAAATTGTTATAAGAAGTCAAAATTATTCATTTTTTCTGATTACTAATCCCATCCTCAGTAATCATTGTAATCAACCAACCTCAACCTTCTTCCCCTTCTTTCTGTGTGTAGGAACAAGTGGCAGAGTTGCGGATTTGGATTTGGAAGGTACAGGTGCAGTCGCATGTCCTATAAAAATTTCATCATATTCAAAACTATTGGGAACAAGTCAACTTGTCCCTGGAATCTTGACTTGTCCCTACACTTTTTGGCTGAAAAATTTTACAACAGACAATTATAGGTACCAGGTTCTGAACAAGTTGACTTGTCAACTTGTCCCTAAAGTCTCAACTTTTCCCTGCACTTTTTGGTTGAAAATTTGTACAACAGACAATTACAGGTACCAGGTTCCCAGATCTAGAGTTACAGTAGATTTGACATTCCAACAATAGTCAAATTCAAATCCAAAGTTCAAACCTCCTATTCTTATTTCAAGGTGAGTTCATTCTCTCTATTCTCCTCTTGACTTACTTTCATAGATCATATCATATATCACACATATCAATCACATTTCCATAAGGAATCCAAATACCTCCTTTTACATAGATCTTACATTAGCGCCCATTTATTCTTTTGGTTGTGCTGATTATATTTATTTAAGGGTGGGTTTGTATTCCAATCTATAGAGCCTTCACCCAAAGAATTTGGTGAGTGATCTACCTCTTAGCATTGCTCACCATTTTCCTCTATAAAGAACTCCTTAATTGATCATTGGAAAAATGTTGCAAAATTTATCATTCAATATATTATTGAAGGTAGGTACGTTTACATTTTTTCTCAGCACTTTAAGTTATTGTTACATATACAGAGGGGACTACCGGTTAATGTTCATTATTTTCTCTTTTGTGTCCCTGCAACAAATGTCTAAGTCAGTACAAAATGGAAAGATTAGTTCTCATTCCCACCATGGTTTAATAAATTTTTTACTTATAAGGGAGTTGAATTTTTTATCTCCGCCTGGTGATTGGGATTCGTTTGTCCATAACCTAGATTAAGATAGTCCAGAATCCTCTGTAGAAGAGAACTCTTCTACAGAGGATTTTGAAGAAGAAACACACTTTGATGAGTATGGTCCTGAAGAAAAAGAGGATCCTGATAAAAGGGAGGGAACCTTGATTCATTAGTTGAAACAAACCCTAAGCTCAAATAATTTGAAATAAGATTTAACCACAAAAAATAATTTACCACGTCTGCATAAAGAGTTTTCATCATAAGTTGACTGTTTTGACTGGTAAACAAAAACAATGATATACAAATCCTCTTATCTTTCACACCTTGTATGACCGCACCTTAAAAATATGGAATAAGCATTTATATACCTCCAAAACGCTTTCCTTACATCTGTGACTAAAGATCTTAACTTGGAAAGATACACCATACCTAATATTGTACACTAGCATAACACTTCGTTCTTCATTTCCATACTTTTCCAAATTCTTATTCTGACTTCTGATCTGATCTTTTACTGCAATGTGCATGTGGAATTAGAGCTTAGTTTCCATCAATGAAAACATACCACCATCTATGCAGTGTCTCTTTCCAAAAATATTCCCCTTTGGAATTGATAGAAATACTTAGTGAAAATAGATTCTCAAGGACACAAAGAAGTTATTTAAGAGTAATTCTGATGCTACTTTAATAAGAGCCTTCTTAAATTTGTACAAGTGTCTTTCCAAACCTTCTTCAACTATACTCTTTTCTTATTAATAAAATTTATCAAATAATTTTAACACTGGCTTCACATTACCATGTGATTTAATACTCCTAACTACATCATTTAATGACATACCATGTTCATATGAATCAAGTTTAGTCTCTTTACTTACTTGTCCTTCCTGATCAGATGGTTTGAACTTTGAGGTTTGTGGTGTTTGGTCTTCTTCTACTTCTGCAATTATTTTACCTCATCATCTAATTCAATTTATTCATCATCTTCTATGATTACTTCTTCCTTCTTTTCCTCTACCTTCTTCCTCTTTTCCTCTTTCATAGGTGGTGAAACTCGAGGTTTCTTTGTTGTTGATCTCCTAGTCAGCCTTGACTTACTAGGGGAGGGTTCGGTTGAGGCTACTGCAAAAATCTATATAGGCTTCTCAGAATCTTTCTCAATTATCCTTCTTTCTTCTCAAACCTTTTCCATACGGATGCCCATACATTCAGCAAGTTCTTCAACCTTCCTTTTGAGACTACTTGTTATTTTTGGTTTCTTCAACTCCATATGCACCTTGAGATATTTTTCTACATATGTCCCAAATCTTTCCTCATTGAGATCTAAGGGATTACTCAATAGGTCTTGAGCGTATAGGTCTATTATGCATCCCTCTTACTCATATCCCATAGGCATTACCCATGAGGTTCTAGGTTCAACTGCCTCCATCATACATTGGTCTGTATCCACCATGAAGTAGATTGTATCTTTATATTTTTCAACTATGGAATGGGGAATTTTTTCTCTAGCATGCATCATGCTTTGAAATGCCTTGAAATAACCCCAAATAGAAATCATCCTCATCTCGTTGTCCATTCCATACATCAGTTCCCTAATTTGAACTACTATTGGTATGTCACCAAACCAATCTAGTGGACCAACACCAGGGAATTCATTCATGAAATAAAAGTATATGAAAAAGATTGAGGTACCAAATTTGAAAGAGTTATTTTTGTCCTTCTTAATCTTCATCAAGTTATCTATCAATTTTCATCTCAACACTTCACATAGGTCATATTCATTGCTCTCCTTCAACATCTGATATGTAATGTAGATGGTTGTATCGGACATTAAATTGTCGTTGCTAGAGTGATAAACTCTATATCCTATCACAATAGATGCAAACTTCACATCATGATCAATTCTATCATTAACTATCATACCTATTTTGTTTGACTTAGCTCAAGTGGCATCATGAACTATGTCATTCTTCACTATCTTCAATGCATGGATTCCATCAAACGCCCATAATCCTATCACTAATTGTATGACCTCCTTGGTAATATTGAATGGATTTTTGATCCACAGAAATGTGTTGTGTATCCTGCTTGGTATATAATGAATCCATTCATCTCCTTCAATCAATGGAAAATATGTGAATTGTGAAAACTTCTTGTCTTCTAGAGCTTTGAACCAAGGCTTCAATTTCCCATTTTTTATAAAAGTTTTCCAATGTATAAATCCTTTATCTAATCAGTGCCCAGGTCTTCCAAATTGGCATGAATGTATACCCTAACATCCTCAATGTTTAAAACCCCATTCGGCACATTTGAAAATGCACCCTTCAAATCCATTTCCACCAACTTAAACGAATGTTTTTTGAACTTAGGTTGGGACCTCTCAGTGATATGAACTATGATTGGAATATTCATCCTAAAATATTCAAATTTTAGAGATATGCTCGATAAATACATTTCACTGAGTTAGGGTTTGAGTGAATCGCTTTGAACAATCTTCTTGTCACTTCGGTCTCAATGGAAATCACTTATGGAGCTCCTCTTCTCTCGACTTCTTGAATGCAAAATGATAAATGAAAGTCACAAATTTCCTTTTTTAGTTCACATACCTAAATTTTAGGTATCATTTACACTTTAAGCCCTAAGTGTTCCCAAACACCCAGTTCATTTCCTAGTAAAGACTTTAAAACTTCTATGCCAACTAATTACAACTTCTCCATGCCTCTCAGATTCAGGCAGCAACATCTACAAGGGGGTTTCATAGGATTTAGCTTGTAATCTCCCCCTAGGGAAAAGGCCTAAAATCAATTCCCTAAGGAATTGTCAGCACCAGATTCAGATGTGGACCCTTCATATGTGTTCTCAACATTTTTCTTTACCCATGTCTACTTATTTTTATTTCAAATCTCTTCAACATTTACTTTTGTCGGCTTTCCTATATCTTTTCCTCACTTAATTTTTCTCCTATCAACCAGACCTCTCTTGTTCATATTTTTAGTCCTACAATGTCTTTCAATATGACCAGATCTATTACATTTGTAGCATGCAACATTCCTTTGCCCTTTATTTTTACATATCTAGTTCCTTCTTGTTCCACACTTCTTTGCAATGTGACCAAATCCATTGCATACATAGCACTTAATGTTCCTTTTGTTGGAAGAGTTTTTCACAACACTTTTGTGCTCACTTGACTTATGACCATGTTTGTTGCACTTAAAATTTTGACTAGAAAAAAGAAGCATTATTCTTATTTATCCTATTCCTATAATGCATGGCTTTATGACCAAATGTTTTGTAGGTAAATCACTTACCACTTATTCTTTGAGTATTAGGTTATCTTGTTGATGGCTTCTTATTCTTCTTCTTCTCAGATCTAGGATTTTCTTGAGCAAATCTAGAAATTTCTCCTTTCTCAAATCCAAGACCACTCTTGTCATCTGGACTCCTTTGACTTTCAAGAAATGAATCAATTTTAGATGAAATGATCATGAACTTTTTGTTGTAGTCATTAGCAATCACAAGTTCATCTCTAAGTTTTTCCTCCATTTCCTTGGCCTCCTGCAGATTAGCAACAAGTATATTAAATTCATATGATCTTTCCTTTAAGGACTAATTTAGGTTATCTTCATTCTTCTTCTTGTCTTCAATCTCATTGGTCATCCTCATCACTATAGATTCCATCTCATTCTTCATGACTGCATTCTCTCTCTCTTAAGATTTTCACATTCTTCAGTCTTTTTCCTTCAAGTCTTGACTCAATTGTTCATCATCCAAGCTCTAGGTATCCTTTTAATGTAACTTAACACAAAGTTCCCTTATTTTTACCTTGGCTTTCTTCAACTGTGTTTTCAATTGCTTGATTAAAATTTCAGGTTCTCTGAGATTCATCTGTAACTCTAGAACTTCAGCTTTAGACTGATCTAGATCATCCAATGCAACTAAGAGTTGTTCTTGCAATCCTGAATCCATCACACTTTCTTGGATCACACTCAAGCAGTTAGAATTTTTTCAAGGGACCAAGCTATGATACCAATTCTTGGAAGGAGGGAACACTGAGAAGGGGGGGGGTGAATCAACGTTCTACAAATTTTAACTTCAATTAAACTGATTCTAATTTGATCTACAAACAACTAATCATATAAACTGAAATGTAACATGCAAGAACATAAAGCATATAAGAATCACACCATAAAACATGGATTTTTACTGTGGAAACCCTGTTAGGGGAAAAAATATGGTGGGGATGGAACCCAAAAGACTATACTCTATAGAAATATTGTCTTACAATGATTTAGGAATGCACTTGCATTCAGACACACTGCCTAGAGCTCACTGCTCTGTTACAATTAGGGCTACCACCCTTTACAAGAAGGCGCACTGCCTTACAAGATCACAACAATAATCAAGAAACTTTTGAAATCCTAGAATAGCATCTACTAATGACTAATTATAGTTCCATATTAGCATGTTACTCTGATATGATACACTTTTACCTTTGACTACCCTGTTTGCTTATTCTTCACTAATTACATTATCAAATCTCAATAATCTGCATCAAAACATTCACTTAGCACCTTGCACACTTCTCTCATGCATTAAATATATTCTCTAATATCTTTCTTACATTTCCAAACCCTAATACAATGATCTTATAGGTCCACAACCAAAAATTATATCTCCCAATGTCAGCTCAAAAATGTTTTAGGGAAATGTAAAACGTGTTGACTAAGTCAGCCAAATCCACAATTTGAATTCACTTCAAACAAAAATAAACATACACATGTCTCTACTCATGTTGGATCTATCATTTGAAATAAGATTTACCTGCCAAAACCAATTTACCATGTTCGCGTAAAGATTTTTTGCCATAAGTTGACTATTTTGACTAGTAAACATAAACAACGATATACAAATCCTTTTATATTTCATGCCCTGTATCACCGCATCTTCAAATTCAAGAATAAGCATCTACATACCTCCAAAATGTTTCCCTTATGTCTGCAACTAAAGATATTAACCTAGAAAGATACACTAAACCTAATATTGTACACTGGCATAATACTTTATTCTTCATTTCCATAGCCAAATTCTTATTTTGACTTTCAATTTGATCTCGTACTGCAATGCGCCTGTGGAATTAGAGTTTAGTTTCCATAAATGACAATATACAAGAATCTATGCAGTGTCTCTTTCCAACAACACCTACATCTCTCAATCCCCTTCATATGGTACGTCCCAATCTGTCAATCCTCCCTCATCAATTAGTCAATCCAACACACAGGTCTCCTCTATGTCTACTTACATTAATTTTCTATCTATTCCATCATCCACATTTTCTTCTCCACCATCATTGAATCAAACAAGTTCACAAGTCACTACTATATCTTCATATGAGGAGAATCTTAGCTTCTCTCCCTCTACACATATTAATCCTCCACCTCATCTTCAAATATACAAGTCTACAAGGAGCTTCACAATGAAGTCATTAGAAAAATATTCTCCTAAAGATGATGAGTCATGTCATCCCACTCCATCATGTGAGGTCACTAGTGATTAGGCCCTTCCACCTCCCCCACCTATCATTTCCCTTCCACCTCTCACACTCACCATTCATCTTCCATCTCCTAAAATCATCAAAACAATCCTGACTCCATCCACCTCCAATTCCCATCTTCTCCTCATTTCACCTAAACCCAATCTCATTAACCTCGTAAGTCAATCCTCCTCCCATCCATCCCAATTGAAGAACCTTTCATCCATCCATCTACTCCATCTAAAGTGTCTATCCATTGGTCCCCCATCACACCATCCAAACCAATCCACTCATTTCAAGAGCTTGTCCCATAGCATGTCCAAATATCCATCGACACAAATCAAGATCCTACCATTCCACCTAGTTCATCTCAAGATCCATTACCATCCCCCCAAGATAGTCAAGATCATATCATCTCATCTCCTTCACTTCATGATCATTTATTTCCTCCAATCCAAACCCTCCCACCACCATCACCTTACCCCCTTGGTTCACTTACATTCATCCATAGAGGTCCACTTGTAGAAGAAAAATATTTCATATCCATCACTTACACTCCACCTAATAATGGACTTGCATCTTGTTCCCCAAGTAAAAAGTATCATATCTTGGATTGAATGCTCAAGAGAATGCACTATCAAGGTAAAGGCTTATGACTACATGAGAAAGGTACCCTAGAGACCATCCATGTCAAAGAACATCCATGATCTTATGGTCTTGGTTACAAATCTCAAGGTACTACATCCAAATATGTTGGTACAATTGATAAAAATTCCAAGTGTACTTTCAAATCCACCATCACTTCTTCCCATCATTCCTCCAAAACATTTACCACCATCCTCCCTCCTTTGTCATTTCAGCCCAAGAAAAACTACCACATTCCCCCTTCATTTTCTAAATACATTTTGGGTCCCTAGATCCAAAATCCACCATCGCATATCCTCCACATACTAAATCCATTTTGGGCCCTTATATCCTATAATCTCATCCCCCGTCTTATCCTATTCATTCCTTCATCCACCAATCTCATACCCTATCACCCATCATAAACATCTCACCCCTTACATTCCCAATTAGGATAAAAAAAAAACACATATCCACAAACCCCATCCCCTATCCTTCCTTTATAATTCCATCCATATTTCCTCTATCTCATACGAATTCGCATGCTCCTTGCAATGCTATTTGCAGAAAATTGTATGCCAAATTAAAATGCATAAATCTAAACATCCAAAACTATATAAATATTTCCATGTCCACTCCAAAAGACACGCTCAAGCAAAGAAAAATCCAATCAAAAAATTCTCTACATCTCAAAGGTCGCAAAGGCCCACCAAAGCAAAAGAAAAAACTATGTGGATCCCAAAGCAAAAAGATGCAATGCATCTAAAAGAAAATTACACAATGACATCCAAAGTTTCTAATCCACCAGCTAAGATTTCCTCTCCTCCATCTTCTAAATACATTTTGGGTCCTTATTTCTCAAAACTACCTATCATAACTCCTCCATCATATACACATCTACCATCCATTTCCCACCCACTCTTTTGACACCCTTCACAACATGTGCCAATGTTGGTCTTGACAATATCCCCCTATCATACTCACTTTCCATCATTCTATCCAAACACTTGCTACCACTATATCCCTTATCCCATGTACATCCCCCATTAGAACCATCTCATCCATGTCTTTGCATAAGTCACTCATCCTAAATAAGGTTTTACCAACATACAATGATCATGACAAATGGGTTCATATTACCTTCATATAGAACTTGATGTTTGATTCCTCCATCTCTCTCCCTATTATCATTCCACCCATAAACTTCCTCCGAAAAAAATAAAACAAAATTCAAAAAATCATAAGTTCAAAAAAAGAGAGAAAAATTTGTCCAATGGCGACAACTTGGAAAATAAGTGTCTTGGACAAGTATCATGATAAAAAAATGGAAAATAGGTCTCATGTGTAATCCCTCCATCTAGTTTCTCTCTACACTTGGGGTTAATTTATTCTATCCACCTCTCTTCACTTCCTTTGTTTCATCTTCCCAACAAACTTATCATATCTTATTCATTTCACCTCCTCCATCTTCCTTTGGTCTTGATAAAAATAGAGCCCACATGTATATAGGCTTTGGAAACCTCTTGGAATCCATTTACCCATCAAAATTTTCATCCACCTATCATCCTATATCCCTCCCTCATCCTCTTTTCATCCTATCTTTCATGCTATCATACCCCTCATAATGCCTCATCATGCATGACATATCATAAATGGCAGCATCTTCTTCCTGGGTGATGTAGTCCTTGGAGACCCTATATAATCCATCTTTTGATATCCCCATCTCTGTCTCCTCTCGATCCCATCATTCCCAATCCTTTCATCTCCCAATGCTTAACTTTCTCCATCCCTTCATCCATAATCCTTCCATTTCCCAATCCTCATCTCCTATCATCCTTCCATCCCCAATCTTTTTATCTCCCAATCCTTATCTTCCTCCATCCCTTCACCCTTAATCCTTGCATCCATAAATCATTTTCTATTAATGCTTCCATCTCAAAATCCCTCCATCATCTCCATCTCTCAATCCCTCCTAGCATATCCTTACATCATCTTTTACATCCCTTATCATCGGTATCTAGTTATAGGCTTCCTCCATGCAATCTAATGTTGTTTGTTCCTATACCCATACTCCTTGCAATATACCATTGAATGAAAATCTAATTCATCTCCTCCAACTGTATAAAATCAAATACCAATCAAACTATCCAATGACATCCTTGGTCTTTTCGTCAACCTTGTTGCAAGTCTTGATCACAATTAAATCATCATCATCGAGATGCATCCTTCCCGATCCTTGTGTTTTGTTGAGATATATCATTCCCACATCAAAAACACCCTATCTAGCATCAATCCATCTTAGATTTTCAGCTTGACTGCAGCAACAACGTGTTTGTCCTTGTATTCTCATCCACCATCCCATAACCTTGTACATCTTATAACTAGCCTCTTCTAGATAGTGTTAGCCTTGTCTCCACCTAGGCTCATTTGTGCATATGTCCTTAGGTACCATCCTTTATGTCACTCATTCCTGTGTCATCAAGACTATATTTGTGTCTAGTTGGTGCTCCAACAATAATTTATTGGCCCCTTAGAGGTTTGAGTGTCTCACTTGTCTCTTTTCATCGAAACCTTAGTTTAGCAATCAATCATCGATCTTCGTAGGATGTATCCTTCCTTATATCAAACCAATCAAATCAATACCCATCCACCATCCTCCCTATGACATAAAGTAAGTGAGATACATGTTATTTCTTTGGTACTTTAGTATCTTTATTTATCTTTGATATTGAGCTTCTTTCTTTTACCTCAAAGTTTTCATGATCCTTTATATCATGGTGCACTACGAATGGTGAAACTAGGGGCATGGTCTTGTTTTTCTTTTGCGTGTGTGCATGTTAATGTGTCCCTTTGTTGTTCCTACATATGATCTACGTGGTCACATGTTACATTGGGGCATATCAGTTTCTTGTGGTTCTAGCATCATATACACCAAAGTCCCATGCGGCTATGTAGGATGTTAGACTAAAAATTTTCTATTTGTTGTGTCAATCCTCTACGTGTGATAAAAATTCACCTTGGTTCCTAAAACCCTAGTGCATAACATCATATGCTGAATCATAATAAGTTCTTGATACATGACAGTTACCATACAGTGCTCAGTATTCCCTCATCCACCCATCCTATCCTTTCTATCCCCCATCTTACTTCTTCTATCCCCTAATCATTTGCATTATCTCTCCATTGCCTTTTCTTTCATTCATCATCCCTTTTATTTATCCATATCCACTTCATTATCATATCATTACATCTTACACAATATAGACTTGTTAGTCTATCTCTTATCACTTTTATCCTTGCATTTCCATTATCATTCATTCCTCATGCATGCATCATCTCATCCATTTTGACGGCACACCTATTTTCTCTTAAACTCGCTTGTCCTCTCGAGGGGGCATATTTATCCTCACCCCCCAATCATCTTTCCTCCTATACACTCTTTTGAATGAATATGGAATCTTTTCTAATCCAACCATTTTATTCCTAGCTCTATGTCTTAATCTTCTTTGAAATGATGGTACTTCATAACACCATCTCAAAGAGGGGAAAATGTAGACACCTAAATCTGATCATTAAACATTTCATCAAACTGAATTGTAATAACCCTTCTTCTAAAGGAAATATATTAATTAAATAATTCATCTATTTGGGTAAGTGCACCAAGATGGTGTGCAAAAAAGTGGCCACCCATTCAAAAAAATAGCAAAATACCCCTAACACAATTGCATTAATTTAAAGTCAAATAAACTAATTGGACTTAGGTTTGGTAAATTTCAAAGATAATAATAAGGCTAGTTAACAGGCTTGGATAACAAGGTTGGGTCTTGGGAGCTTCATTTTCCTCCATTTCCCTCCCTTTTCACGTATTTTGTTCTTCAGAACAAGTTTCTCAACTTCCTCATCATTAGGGTTACACACCATCAAGTGGGTATTTGTAAAATTGCCAACATAATTTCATACGTCTTCTGAGCTTTCTAATGATATAAAGTTTTCAATTTTTGGACGACATTAGCACAGTAAAGTTTAATTTTCTTTACCGGTGTCTCCATAGTTCTCAAAGACATATGTCTACCTTTTTCTTAATAACTTTTTATCTACTTGACGAAATTTAAAATAAGTCACATATTATTGTTCTAGACTTGATTCTATACATTTTTTTTTAAGTTTGTATTATCAATTTTTTTGATGTAAGTTATGTCCACTGCACGAATAGATGATTTTCAAGTTGCACCCACTTTAAAAAATCATAACAAAATAAATACTCAACAGAAAATCACAAAAAAAATACACAAAC
Source organism: Thuja plicata (assembly GCA_018584345.1). Classification (NCBI taxonomy): domain Eukaryota; kingdom Viridiplantae; phylum Streptophyta; class Pinopsida; order Cupressales; family Cupressaceae; genus Thuja; species Thuja plicata. The sequence continues at coordinate 595,734 of MU225533.1, forward strand.
TCTATCTCACTCTTACCTATCATTCTACCAAAGGGTTTTTCAAAATACTAAATCTAACTATATCTTTTTTTGTGCGCACGCCAGACACTATGTTATATTTTCTTATAAAAACATGAACAATTTTTCGTGTGCAATAGATTTTACCCTCTTAATCTTATCCATTTTTTTTAAAACTTTAGTATTTTAGAAATGAGATTCAAAGTACTACAATTCTTGTTATTTGCACATCTTTTAATTTTGAGTGTACGACTCTAAAATTTCTCTTCAAAGTTTTGGTTTACCTGATTTTAGAAAAAAAAAATAGTGCTCACTTATACCTTTTTTTACACACCATCTTGGTGCACTTTTCCATTTAATTAACCTTCACTTTCGTCTATAGTCTTCCTAGGTAAATTAATTAATTTAATTTTCCTATAGTGTCACCCCCTTTAATTAAATAAATGCATTCATCTATTTAATCAAATCCCTTTTCCTCTATTTTGAACTAAAATTAATTCAAAATTCCTAAAACCCCCATCCACTTGTGCATTCCTAACCCATCCACTTGTGTGCTAACCCTTCATTTAAGTAAATGACTTTGTTTACTTCATTAACCCATTCCTCCCACTTGAAATAAAAAGGAATTAAAAATTTCTCCACTCACTCTATATCCTCCCATCACATCCTCCTAAAAAGCCCACTTGCCTCCTAGTCATCTTCTATGAAGTCTAATGACCTTCCATAATCATGTGTACATTCCTAATCCTAAATATTAGGAAAACCCAAAATCAACTCTTCCACCCTACCATGCACATGGGCCTTTCAATTCATCTTCCCCGAAAGGAATTTAAAAAAATCATTTAATTCCTCTCAATCACTCCTCCACCATTGATATTTTTTATCAATCTCAAGCATCCATTTATCTCATGTAAACCCTATAAATCCAACCCTTCACCACTGTTATCTCTCTCACCCATTTTTACATTTGGAGCACCGTTATGCTACTAAAACCGTGAGTGAGCACACACCAACCAAACTTCCATGGACATATCAGTGCATCAAGGAGATTATTGGTTTGCTACTTCATTTGGATTTCTTGTTGTTTTTAGCCTCTTTTTGTCTAATCTTGCATGTGTATTTGTATTTTTGTTTTGAGTGTTTATTACTTGTTTCTGTCATTCCATTTGAAACACATTTCCTTGCACACACATGCAAAGTTATATTTCAAAGGCGTCAAGTTAGATTTTTGGGTAGAAGCAACAAGAACAATTTTTTATCTTTAAAATAGATCCTCGTCATCTTCTCTTCACCAAGAAACTCCATATGAAGTTTGGAATGTTCATCCACCATCTGTTCGACATCATCGTATTTTTGGCTCCACTTGCTATGCTTCAATTCATAAAGAAAAAAGAAGTTTCATCATTAAATTTATAAGTGCATTTTTCTTGGCTATTCTAAATCTTCAAAAGCCTATGGGCTGTATGTTGAAGTTAACAATAAATTATTTATTGCACATGATGTTGTATTTTGTGAATCTTCAAAAAATGATGAAAAATGTGGAATTTCACTTTGGGGGGAGCAAACTCATTTACCATCACCTTTGATAGATTCACATGTATCCTTTTGATTTATTTCACTTTGGGGGGGGGCAACTCATTTACCATCACCTTTGATAGATTGACATGTATCCCAAGTTGCCGCAACTCAAGATGCTCCATCTCTAAATTTCCAAGAAGAAACCCCTCTCATAATGATATTCCCTCTCTTCATAAGCTTGAAATTTTAGAGCCATTAGCCACTGGTGAAGCTTCTAATCAAGAAATGGAAGCACTTTTGATTGAACTCAAATCTTAAAATTAGTGGGCCAAAAAAGCAACAAACTTTGAAATATTTATGACTCAATAAAATAGGTAAAACAAGCACAAGAAGTTCTTAAAAGCAAGACAACGGGCTCAGTCCAATATTACAAGTAACTCAGAGCCTATTGATGAACTCAATATCATCATGAACTCGGAACCAACTTCTTATCAGGAAGCTAAGGATATTGCAGTATGGAGGAAATTTATGCAAAATAAGTATGATCCTCTTTTGAAAAATGGCACATGGGAGATGGTTGATCCTCCACTTGGATGTAAACATATTTGTTACAAGTGGGTGTTGAGAAACAAATATGAAGAAGATGGTTAACTTGACAAACATAAAATCCTACTTGTTTCCAAATGTTGTGCTCTAAAGGAGGGCATAGACTATGATGAAACTTTTGCACCTGTAGCAAAATGGACTACCATTCATGCTTTGTTTTCCCTTGCAACCCAAAATGAGTGGAAAGTCCATCAAATGGACTTAAAAGCTACATTCTTATATGGTGATCTCAAAGAAACAATATATAACTCAACTTGAAGGCTACATAGTCAATGGTAAAGAACACCAGCTACGTCAACTTGTAAAATTATTGTACAATTTAAAACAAGCTCCTTGAGCCCGATATGATAACATACTAAGCATCTCTTGAAGTTGGATTTCAAGCATTTTGAATTTGATGATGCATCTCTTTTTTATAAAACAATTGATAATATTGGTGTGTATCTTGTTGTTTATGTGGATGACTAATTTAACATTGGTAATAATAAGAATTTTATTTGAAATGTGAAAGCATAATTGAAGGAAAGGTTTGGCATGATTGATTTGGGGCATCTTCATTACTATTTGGGTATTGAGGTGATTAAAAAACCTTATTATATCTTTATCACCCAACAAAATATATTGGTGAGCTTCTCAATAAGTTTGGCATGGCTAATTGCAAACCACTTAGTGTGCCTATGGAGCAAAATTTAAAACTCACATCAATTGACCCTATGACATTAGTTGTTGCAACTAAATATAGGCAATTGTTGATAACTTAATTTACTCTACAACTACTCATCCATATATTTCTTCTATTTTTGGGTTCACTCTAGATTTATGAAACAACCTATGGAAACTTATTGATTAGCATCCAAATGAGATCTACAAGGCACTCAAAACTATGGGCTCAAATATTCAAATACATCATACTTTTCATTGCTTGGATATTCAGATTCAGATTATGTAGGTGATTTGAAAGATGGAAAGTCTACATCTAGCTTCTTAATGCATCTTGGATCTACTGTCATTTTGTGGAAATATAAGAGGAAACCAATACTAGCTCTATCCTTTGCAAAAGATGAATATATGGCAACCTCTGAAGCAACTCAAGAAATCTTATGGCTTCAAAGAATCCTTGAAGGTTTTCAGGGACAACAAGTTTCATCCATGCCACTCTTTATTGACAATCAATCTGTAATTAAAATGGCTAAAAATCTAGTCTTTCACGATCAAACCAAACACATCAACACCAAGTTTCATTGATTTGACACCATGTGAAAGATGGTAGTGTATAACTCAAATGTTGTCCTACAGTAGATCAGCCTACAAATATTCTTACCAAAGCCTTAGGTAGAGAAAAGTTTGATAAAATTAGATGAATGTTTGCTTTAACCCCTTCAGATGGGATGTTAATGTATAATTTTTTCTGGTGTTAGGTTTGTATTTAGCTTTTTATGTTTTTTTTAGTTTTCTATTTTTGTTTGGTTGGCAGGATTAGTTCTAGTAATTTTTTAAAATAGTTTCTAACTGTTCCAGATTGATTGTTGCCTCTCTTATTTATGTATTGTGTTGTTCTTGATTATTTAAATTAATATAGATTTTTCTCCATCTCCATTCTATTGGAATTTTCGCTTAACAAGATATCACAATTAGTTAGATGGTTATAATCTAAATTAAAAATCTATTAGCAAAGGGACACCCCACTTTGAAATAAGATGACTCTTGGAAGGAGATCACACTTCTCTATGAAGAGGTACGTGAAAGCTAGAAAATAATAAAGAAAGAATTGATTGTTGTGTGTGTGTGTGTGTGTGTGTGTGGGCGCTTGCACGCGCACATGTTTGTATAGGTGAAAATAGACAAATAAATAAAGAATAAACACCAGACTTAAAAAGAGAAATACATGGGCCCGTTAATGGGCTTTTAAGGGTTAATCCTAAACAGAAAAGAAAGAAGGTATCTTGGCAACCACTAGAGGAAGGATGGGTGAAAATTAACTTTGGTGGAGCCACTCGGGGAAAGCTGGGAGTCTCTGGCTGCGGTTGTATAGCAAGAGATCATCAGGACAACACTCTTGCTTTTGTGGCCAAATGATTAAAGGATGGTATGAATAATGTGGCCGAATGTATAGCGGCTAAAGAGGCTTTAGTCTTAGGAACCAAATTGGCAATTTGCAGAGTGCACCTTGAAGGGGACTCAGAGATAATTACCAATGGAATATCGAGAGTAAAGCTGGTAGCATGGCATCTTGACAAACACATCAAGCAGATTAGGTGCCTGTTACAGGAGTTCGAGGACTTTAAGGTTTCCCATGTCTATCGAGAGGCTAATAAGGTGGTTGATAAGCTGGCCAATATGGGGGCGAATGTAGACTTGGGGACTCAGTATGAAATACATGAAGACCTTAGAAGTCTCGACTTGGAATAAAAAGAGAAAAATAAAATTAAAACCCCAATTAAAGCATCTTAACTGATTAATGAAGGAGTACTAATGAACCATTAATCCCGATGGCATTCAAGATTAATCATGTCATCGCATGTGATTGTATTTGCAATTATTTATTGGCACCCCGCATAGCAAATCCTTCCAGATTATTCGAAGGATGTGATTTCAAGAAGGAAAGGCAGAGCAATTCACAGGGTTTTCAGTGCAGAATAGGAGATGGAGGTAAACTTTGCACTCGATTCCGACAGTCAAACGCAATCATATGAGGGGGAGATCATGGTGAGGCGTCTAAGGAACATTTTCATGTTCGATGCTTCGGAGTTCATGGAAGGCATTCAACAGATGTTTGGTGTGGAGTATTAGGACTCCTACTGGAGGAGACGCTCCAACCTAGATGTGGCTTCACTCTTTGTGGCACTGGCGTTGATAGTGAGAGAGACCAAGGAGGAAGTCTTCAGGGTAGTGGCAGCATGTGTCAACCCACAATGGCTGCATGGGGTGGAGGAAATTGTGGACAGAGTTGTTCTGGGGAAAGGACTGGAAATGGGACAAGAACCATGAAGGCTTATCGGGGGAGGGGATACTTCGGTTCAACCCCTCGTTGTCTGGTCTTCGGCGAATCCACAAGGGGTGCATGTACCGCGAGCTGAGAAAGGGTGGAATAAGGTTGTGGCATTCCTGTAGGAGAAGATATGGGTGCAAAGTGAGGGAAGGAGGGTATTCATGAAATTGATGCCTCGCAAAAGTGTGACAGCTCTAGGACAGCCGCTGCGACATCAGATTGAAAGGAAGGTTTAGAAAGAGGTGGGAACAAGTGATTTGGGTAGTATGAGTCGCTAGGGAACCAGTCTTACTAGCACGCCAAGGTCAGTTCAAGATGACCGAACCATTCCCAATTTCTCGAGGGAGGAGGCAACACAGTGGTTCAAACACTAAGCATGGAGGGCTGGCGAAGGTGGACGATGTCATTGCAGGGGCAGTTAAAATGCGTTTTTGTGATCTTTTGTGTGTTGGGTGTTTTTGTTTTTTGGTAGGGTGTTAAAGCCCTTTTATATGTAAAACGGCTATATATGTCTGTGGGGTAGGGATGATATATGTTTGTAATGCGTTGGCCAACCGTTACAATTGGCATTATGATGTAATTCCTCTTTTTATTATCAATATAAAAATTTAAAAAAATTGTTACCGATCAAAAAAAAAAGAGCAATACATGAATATGATTTTCAGTTTTATGAGAGAATAATGAGGTGGTCATTTGCAATTTAAATGAGAAGATTATACCAAATTTTCAAGTGGAGTTTGTGATCACTTTATGGAGGATTTGTGATTATTTATTGCAGATTTGAGAAGGAAATAATATTAGTTTGAAGAAGAGAATTATAGCTCTTATGGAGACAATTTTTGAATGAGTTGGTGCCTCTCATGAGTTGGTGCTCACAAAGTAAATGAGGGGTTGATGCCTCCATAATCTATAACAAGAAAATTGATAGAAGTTAATTTTTTGCCTTAATTTTCTCTCGCAAGGGCTTCCACATAAACCTTTTTGTTGTATTTCTTATTGTTTCATCATCTATGCTTATTTAGAGTTGAAACACAATTGAATTGAATAAGTTTCAAAAAGGTTAAAAGGAATATTACTATACACATGCATGTTTATGTATTTCAAACATTGGATTTTCCTAATTGAAGAAGACACAACTATTATTATAGTCAATTGAGACTAGCTTAGATTCAAGAATGAAAGATTATCTAATGAAAGTAGCTCTTGAATATGCCTCAACGATTGTATATCAAGATCATCTTTGAGCTTCCTTTAGGTCTCAAGCTATAAACCAAAAGTAGTTTTCCAAAACCATGAGTCAAAATAATAACCCAAATGTGGTGTCATATTTGGCGTGAATTTCAATAACCAAGTTGGTCATGGTTTTGCAAGTTATTTTCACAATATGCTCTTCCAATTATCACGACTTGTCATCATCATACACAATTGCTCAATTTGGATACACTATTTTGGCATATTCAAATCCATTTAAAGTTTCCTAATGACTTCATAGTGTTGATCAAGATTCTAATATAACTTCTCTATAACCAAGATTTACACATTATAAGAAATGTTCATAAGTAATTCTCATCACTACATTGTAATGACATTAAATGTCATCTTACACAGTTCCCAAAATATCTAACACGTTGAATAATTTTAACAGTCACGAGGTCTTCACTAAAAAGGCAATACAATACCACGTGCATTCATATTGGGGGGTTTTAAATGGGCCAAAAAAGGGGGCAATATATTGCCTAAATAGGGGGGTGGGGGTTTTTTGGGGGGTGGGGGGAGGTGGTTTATAAAGGAAAATGAGTGTGGAAGTATTAGGTGGGTATTGGTGGGGGTGACAAAAAGGAGTTTGGGGCAATATTTTTTGAAAATAGGAGGATTTTTTAATGTCACAAATGCACGTGCTATGATTTAGGTTCACTAAGTGAAGCCCCCGTGCATAAAGTGGGCTAATTCATTCCCCATTTGAGACCAACGTAAGAAATAAATACAAGTAACTAATATAGACAAACATTAGGTTGCTAGTTTGAGACACCTTTTCCAACATCATTCCACTTGAACACCATACAAAAAAGCAAAGGGGAATTCCAACAATGAAGTCTAATTGCTAGGGGTACAAAGACTATAGATTGACTACACAACTTAAACTTCTTTATGCTCACTAGCTTCAACAATACATTTATAATATTCTACAAAATTTCAACCATTTACAACATCACCTTTCCATCCTCTACCATGTCTCTAACAAAATTGGATTGAACACACACACACACACACACACGAGCGCGCGCGCACACACGTACATAACCCTCACATGAAAGTTAAGCATTTTTCCATGTATATTGTACTTTGACCATCGCATGAACTTTACTAGATCCTTCACTTAACCCCACATTTGGACACAATCTCTTAAGACAAATGGCTTCCACGAGCATGAGTAATTAGCATGTAATTAACCTTTGTAGTGGATAAAATGACTACAAATTGTCACTTGTTCATCTAACTTTGATAGCACCAACAAATAATTTGAAAGCATGGCCACTAGTGGCTCTTTTTTTGTTCATGTATCCAACCCAATCTAAATCGACAAATATCAAGTGTTATTTTCTATAAAGTTACTATGATAAAAACAAATGAGTACTACAAAGTTATATGGCATGGTTTCTACACATCTATAAAGATTAGATTTGGCTACAAAAATTCTGCTTATACTGTCATTTTATTTACAAAACTATTGAAAATAATATGGTCATGATAGAGAAATTAGATACCATGGTCCTCGCCCCATCTTGTACTCAATTTCTCTTATATTTTGTGTTTAGGTCATTGCCATATATAATATCAAATGAGAGACAAATATGTTAAGGTGCAATATTAACTTTGCAATCCTATGTCTACCATTTGTATGTGACCCTAACACTTTTGAAATGAGTACTTGGAGGCCCTTAAGGTGTTAAAGGTTTGAGGTTAGTTCAAGAACAAAAATGCACAATTTTCCAAATTATATACATGTGGGCCACATTATAAGCCTATGCCTACAAAAATGGCCTAGAACTATAGATGCAACCCACTATTAAGTTATTATATTACTTTCATTCTAAAATGTTTAGACTAGACAAAAACAATTTATTTCTAGTCTCAAAATAGACAAATTTCAGTATTACATAGAAATTATTCTGCATCATCATTCATAAAACAATACCTTAATCCCTCACATTTAATTTTCTAACTTAATATTTTAATACTAAATTATCTATTTTCACAACTAAAAGTAATTAATCTATATTGATTTATGCTAGCATTTGTTTAATTGACTTGAATTAACATTAGAAAAAGCCAATTTTCCTTCCCAAACATGTAGCCAAAGAATCTCCTATATAATATATTTCATTTCTAACCAATACAATTGGAATTAAGAGACTATGCGATTAGAACATTAGCCTCAAATAAGGGGCCTTTTTCCAATTATGGATAAAAGATTAAGATTAAGATTATTTTATAGTCCACGACACCAGCCATATGTTTTTGGGTCTACATATGGTGACAGTAATATGGGACTACCTTGTACTCCTTGCAGGAGGCACCTAAGTGACCTCTCTTTCAAGAGTACAAGTTCTCCACCACTAGGCCTAATTTCATGTGTTGAATATGAATTGTTTATTTAAAGATGTTTTGAAATGTGTTTATGCTTGAACAATTATAGCCACAAATACTGAAACATATTGTACAAGCTCAAGATAGATGAATTTGAAGTTGAAACATAAACCCTAATGTTTCCTTAGAGACACTTATCTTTCAATAATGTTTGAATATTTATCATCATCCTAATTAAATAGAATTCAAAATGTTACATGAAATAGAAATGATGAAACGTGTTTCAGTAAGCAACTAATCAAATTTAACATGTTATGATAGTGCTATTGGCTCCCCTTTTGGCCATGTCTCAACCTTTTTAAAATATATAGGTGGTACTACTCCATCAAACCCCTCTGTGAGTAGAACTTTGTTGTCTGATAGGTAAAGTTTCATTCCATCTGGTCATGAACACAGCAATGCAAGAATATTAAACCCAATGATCATATTATTCATGTTATGGCCTCTCGGGAGTGCAATGGCAACATATAAGAAGCACATATGATTCAACGAAAAATAGTAATACCTTTTAAAGCCTTTTCAACGTCCAAATATATTAATATCTCAATATTTCTACGCATTCCTGAAATCCATAAAAAAACCATAAATGAGTAATATTATTCCAAGGAAGTTAATCTGTTCAAATCAAATTCCATGCTATTTAAGGCAAATAGGTTGGAGCCGTAAAACAGTAATAATAAAGATTATTTGCCTGATGAGATAGGGACTTCTGGGAATTTTTAATAACACGCACGTATATACATACACACTCTGAACACGAGGTTCATTATATTTATTCAAACTTCCGAATAACAATTATAATGAGTACCACCCAAACGAATTCATGTGCTAAGGAAAAACTATTAAACTCAAGCTGGGCAAGTTTAACAGGCTTGAACATGACCAAAGAAGGCATCACATATCTTATGAAGGTAATGAGCAATGCTATTAGCTATATGCTATGAGAATGAGTCACCAAACATAGGCGATTTGGCCAAGAATCCAAACACCACTGCTGCCATGTCTCACGTGAGACCTGGGAGGATGTACGACAGCCTTGAATTCAACAAATGTAGTCAATTAAACACTGCTAACAGCTGCTATGAGTCTGCTGTAGATTTATCCTTGGTTTAATATTCAAACTTCCAAAACTTCAACCAAATTAGCTCAACTGGACCTCTGAATGAAGCCCACAGTCAGGCAATGATTTCAGCCGGTCTTTCACAGCCTCAAGATTGCACAACACTAAAGAATATCGTCCTCCAATGCTGTAAATAACTGAAACCCTAGGTTTCATAGCTCAATCATAACATTAATGATGTCTCATGGGCACCATTTACTTTATGAACTTTATAATAGACTTTATATTTAATTATTAATAAAGTACACTTTATTAATAATTAAATAACATGAACTTGTGCTATTAAATTTAACTCGCTGAGTCAACTGGGAATCAGGAGGACCACTGCATATACTAGGAAACGTCTAAACAGCAAACTAAAACATATTTCTTACCAACGTGACACTTAAGTCTTTTTTTTCATTGTTCTCTTTATACATCTACGTTTTAGTTGGCTGTTTAGCCATTTCCCATATACCATGACTAGGTGCCCAACCAAAAATAGTAACTAAGCATATATGACTTATTATAAAATTATAAATAATAAGACTCCCAAATTAAGCTTAACGAAGAGCAATTCTGAAAGCTTCTGTACTCTGGAAGGGAAAGAGCCTCCTATTTTGTCAACTGGTACCCTCCAGACATTTGACTTGGCCTACGAGGGCCAATGCTAGGCTAAACCAAACCAAAAACCATGGTGAATTAAAATGGAGACATTACAAATATCACAGTGACAAATTTGTTTACTAACAGGGTCTAAATCCGATGCAAGGCTATATGAAATCAATACAAGAACTCATAAATCTAATGCAGGGCCTCATGAACTTAAATGAAAAGCCACAATTTTAATTAAAAGAGGTATGTATTGATTTAATTTTGTTTCCAAAGGCCAGGTCAGCCTACATTGAGGAAACACACCCCTTAAACATGATGGCCTATATATAATTGGGTGTTGAAGCCACTTCAATACCCAATTCAAGTCAAATATCAATTGCAGATCAGACATTAATTGCAGATCGAAATTAAGGAAATGCAGATCAAATTCTCCAGATCAGGATGGCTAATTGAATGAAAACAGTGATGGTTTGAAGAATATTGCCTAGTATATCATATCAAATACAGACCGGCATCAAGCCATTTTAGACAAATCGAGGTGGTTAGACAGGCAATGAACTTTAATTGCAGACTTGGAGACATCAAAAGATTGAAGAAAATATCAAAAACAAGTTGAGATCCTGTTATTTGAAATCAGAATTTCAAAAATAATCGAACTAAGAAGAGAAAATCGGATCTTTCTTAGAACAGTCCATTCCCAGATTTGATTTTTAGACTCAGATGTTTATCACAAGAAGCCAAGTAAGTGGACTTTCTTTATGGTATTTTATGATTTATAGAAGGCTGCAAATCCATATTAGATGAGTAATTCATGAAATAATCAAATTGTGTAAATCTGAACGCGTTTTCAAGGCTTCAAAACCTCTTACCAGTCACTAAAAGGCAGATTACAGTCACATACTTCTTGCAGCAGCTAGGTGAAACCAAGTTAGAGAGACTGGTATAATGTTAGATGTTGAATTTACAATCATTTCCATACAATTATGAACTTAAATTCGCTGTCCTACAAGTCTGATTTAGTTTTCTTGGTGACTGATTTTGATCTATCAGCAATAAAATAATTATGATTCGATATACTATGCTGCCACTTTGGTAAAATATAAAATAAGATCTAACTAGAATTTTCTATGGCAGGTTAGTCATCATGGGTGGTAAAGGTGAAAAGCCCAAGTCCAAGACCAAATAGGATTTCAAGGGCAAGTATGATGAGAAAGCTTGAGGCCAGCAAGTTGCAAGAAGTTCAAGGGTCGAGTACAAACAAAACGCTTGCAAACCAAAATCAAGAAAATGCAAATCAAAGCAAGTCAAGGTGCAAGAATTCAAGGAACAAGTTGTGAAGGAGAAAGAATCAAGTCTGCAAGCCAAGGCAATAAGAAGATTTCCAAGAGTAGAAGTTTATGAATAGGATAAGGGGTATTTATCAAGTCTATGGGATGAACATGCTGAGGTGGCACCCATTCCCCTCCAACCAATCAAAATGCGCCAAGTGTCCCAGTGGAGGAGCGTCATCATAACATGTCTAGATTCATTGAATATGCCAAGAGAGAAGAGAATAAAGGAAAGAATATTCTCAAGGATGACTTGCTATAAATACAAGTGGCATCTTCTTATTGGTTCATTAACAGAGAAAGTTTCCTCCTACAAGCTTCTACCTAATCTCTCTTCTCATTGGCCCATTTGTTGGTGCATCTTATCTAATGGCTATGCCTATGCTATTTTCTCATTGGTTCTTGAAAAGCAATGTAGTTTTTCTATTGGCCCACATGGTGGAGCTTAATTGTAATTAGGTGGGCATTTAATATTTGTTAGCAGTGGTTATGGAAACCCTAATTAGGGCTCTTGTGGATTAATCTGAGCCATTGATTCTGATTTAATTTTGGCTATTCATTATAAATGAGCTCCCTATATAAAGGCTTTCTATCATCATTTGTAAGGGAGTTATGTGGGAGAATTGTTGCCAAAGTACTACTAAAATTGCTCTCTATTCATTGTTGTGTTTGCATGGTGGATATCTATGATCATTTTGCAGTGTTGCATGGTTCTTTACATCTCTCAATTAGATTAGAATTTTCTTTAAGTACTTAGTGGTTTAGATTGGATAAAAGTTATTGTGGAATCATCTTTGTTGCTTGTAAGTATGCCTTGCATGGTCAAATGGCATAAAAATCATAAGCTTAACTTCAATTAGTGTTTGCTCATTGATTTGCATTCATAGATGGAATCGATGAAATGGTTGTAATTTGAACATCTTTCAAGTATACCTTAATAGATTGCACTAGGTGGTTGGAGTTGATGACAAAACCACACCTGGTAGAGTCACAAAGATATTCAAAAGCCCTTGCATCCTAGGATAGAAATAGAAAGTAGTCTAGATTCGTAAGATCAAGTTCATAGCAAGTAAGAAGTCATTATATTTTCATTGCACATTGTGAAGCTATTGTCCCTAATTTTGCATTCCCCAAAATTGGGGCAATCCTACGCAATTCTCAGTTGATTGCTAGGAGTTTTTCTCTAAGCGTGTCGATGTTAAGGAATGACTATTGTTCAATGGAATCAGTCATCCCTTGATTTTAATTGTTCTATCTTCTAACTAAACGTCAAAGTCCTTTCTTGTTTTTCTCTTTTTCGTTTTGCGTCTTGTTTTCTGGTTTCCAGTTTTGAGTGG
>MU225533.1:612433-623044 GCA_018584345.1 Thuja plicata
CAGGAGACTTTGAGCTCATTGTATCACCTCGTCTTTAGATAAATCAACCGCTGCCTCGTTTGATTGTTCTTACGTCAATCATCGAGTCACCGGCATTACTGTTGCAAGGTGAACTGTATGTGCTACATTCAGTTCTACTTGAAGCCACCTGCGGTAAGAAAGGAGCCTCCCCTATTGCTAAGAGGAGAGAGAAATCTCACATACTGCTGCCTAAAATACACATTTTGCAAGTTGTAGTCTTAGTGACTTGCAAAATATTTAGCCAACAGAAGCCATATCGTTCGAAGTCAAGTTGATAAACCTTAGTAAATAGCGTAAGTCCCCTCGTGATACCACCATATCACATTAGTACTGCTGAGTGAGTATCCATCATTTGAAAGAACCTTGGAGTTGCCTTAGTGATCTTTATTTGCAATCTTTAGCATATAAGGTGTCTTTGTTCAAGAGAGGATTGAGAATTTGGTAATTCCATTTGGAATATTAAGCATTCAGTTTTGCATGTTGTAGTGGAATAAAACTCACATCAATAGGAGGTTCCTTATCCACATCTGCATTCACACAGAATCTAGCGAATACCATATTTTCCAGCTTCAATGACATCATCAAAAGCTAGTAGATGACCAAAGGAATTCGCAATATCGATCATCACCTCGTGCTCTCAATACTCCACTAGTAAGCCTGGAACCCTAACCCAAATGGAATTTGGTTAATGCACTCCCTCTCAGAATCAAAAATCAATTTCCAGTTTTAAGGAAGAGCCCTATTTTTCAAAGAAAGCAAGGGTCGCCCAAGAAGGTCCGGAGACAATCCTCATGATTCAATGTAATGTCCTCACTAAAGATTGTTCGTTTAAAATGCATCATGATACATTATTATGCCTTAACTAAATTAAGTAGTTAGTTTGCTCATAGTACAAACCTTAATTGCTATATTTAAATCTTATCTTAACTTCTTTCCTAACCCAACGGAGGATAGGGAATTACAGTCATAGGGCACAAAAACCTTCTTCATGATTAAGCCTAAGGATTTCATGAAACCATCATTACCACCTCTTGGGAGTCACCTAATTTGGGATGGACTTACTCGCCTCTCCCCATACAAAAAGGGGAAGTTCATCAAATAAATCAACCAAGAGCTCAGGTTGAGCATCTATCCCCATTTCTTCACCTTGCTGTCCCAACTTGTCACAGTCATCACTCAGCACCAACACCTCTGATTTTCCCTCTTCTTCATATGAAAGCTCATCCACCACAAGACCTTGCTCTAATGTTTGACTAGTATCCTTGAAAAGATTTGGCATCTAACAGCCAGGAGGTGGAGTCCATGAAAGTTTCCATGGCAGTTCAATATCTTGAGGGACCTGAGGGGTCTCTTGGGATAAACAACTGTCCTGAACAGACTGCTCTTGCAGAGTGGTGGACTGAATCTCCTCAAGTATAGGCTCTTGGAAGGAATGATTGCTCCTAAAACTTGGGAAGCTAAAATTAGAGGATTCAGATGGAGACATAGAAGGCATACATTTTTTGAAGGTTGGAAAATTGAGGACCCTGTCCTTCAACTGCTGCTCCTTTGTAACCAGCTCTCTTTGATGACTTTTCCCAATAGCTTGCTGCATTTCCATCTCAGGGAGACATGCTTGACAAGCTACTGCTTCTTGCTGCAACACCTCTGACTTTTCTCCAACAAGAAACTCATAGTTCATGAAAACAGGTGAATAGTCTGGAGTTTCCTTCCCAAAGAACAAGTTTGAGAGATAGCCTGCTACTCGAGTGTTTTGTGTTGGGACCATCTCCCTGACTGGATTGTAGGGATGAAATGACCTCTGATTGAAATTCTGCCTTTGACCTTGATAATTTTCTTGATATTGTGGTCTGCTTTGCTAATAGGATTGTCCTTGAGCTTGGTACTGCTGGTTGAGACCTTGATTTTGTCCTTTCATATTAATCAACTCATTATTCATTGACTGCAATAAGCTCTTCATTTCTTGCAGTTCTTGGGAAGGGCCTGCTTTTGATTCCTCATTGCTTGAACTAGCCTGAGGTGTTGTTGTAGTAAGTATGGGAGTGAATGGAAGAATGTGCAAAGGCATATTGGGTGAAATAACAGGGGAGATAGGCATGGGTGGCCTTGGGGCTATCATACCAGCTTGAATCAGACAATTTTATGCTTTAACAGCTATATCAAAAGCCTAGGGTAGTGAGGTACCTCCCAAGGTTTGAATCATGACAGATATATCACTATTTAAACTTTTCAAAAAATACAGAAAAGCGCAATCTACTGAAAGCCTTATGGAAATAGGGATCCTATTCCATGTTTTAAGAAATCTATTATTGAAATTTGTCATCTGTTCTTGAGGGGCTCTCTTGATAATTCGGAGTTGCTCTACTAGAGATAAAGAGTCTGATTTATCTTCAAAGTGCTTGTTGAGGGAGTCTCCAAGTCTGTCCCATGAATCTATGGAGCCAATTGCTAGAGTTCTAAACCATTCCAGGGCTTTACCCTTGAGGGAGGCTGCCAACAACTCGGTAGCCACATCTTCTTCAATGATATATGTATACTACAAATGGTAGCCACATCTTTTATGTGCTCACAAGCTGTTATTTGGCTTTCACCTCTGAAAATAGGTAAACTATTTAGAGCGGCTAGAAGCACATCATGGTGTTGGGCAAAATTTAATGGACTCCCTTGATTAAAGGGTACAAATGCAAATTGTCTTGCCATAACAGGGATCTATTTTTCCCATAAACTTTATTAGGACTGGATCTTCTTGTTCTTAACACCAATGGAGTCGCCAGACATGCTTTGAAGAGAAACCTCTTTAGGTCAGTACTATGTAACCAGCATATCAGAGATAACATAGTTAAAAATGAAACTTCCTTTTGTTGTCCCACCGGGCGTGCCACAACTGTTATACACCAAATTTGTACCCTATTAAGTGCTTGAGCCTAATGATCTGGTATAACATGGGAATCACTTCCAAGTTGTGGGACCTATGCTAACTGAAGTGAAACCTCCGGATTCTAGGTCAGTTCCTCTTGGATAATCATCTATTTTGCTCTTTAAACATGAAAAGTAAACTTGGGGAGGAAAAGGGATAGAAGGAGAAACTGAAAGATTGAAAGCAAAACTTAACCTACAAGGTGATGCACTGAAAGTGACATGAATCACAACATAATGACCAAGAACTAGCATGAAATTCCTGAATCTAAATGAGCACAACTTCCTAAATAGGCTTGCATAAGTATTTCATAGAGAGATCTGAAATGAAAAGAGGCTATTCAGGGAAAGAGAAGATTTCAAAAACAATAGCATATTTAATGGAATAGACACGAACTATGACCTGCAAACAGACATCCACTCCAGCAAATATGCACAAAAATGAGAAAAAATGACAGGGGATGAACAAAATCCGCAAGATCATCTAAATCAATCACCCACAGTAGTGCACAGAGATGCAGAAAGAAAGAGGGCTCAAGAACTCCAAGATTTCTCTAATATTAGCCACTATATTATGCTTCCCATAAGAGAAATACAGACAAGAAGACCCAGGGACAGAGAAAATGGCACAAAAAGCCTTTGCATAATCTGAATTCCAATAAGAAATTACAAACAGATGAAAAACTGAGGGTAGAGAGAATGTCACGGAAAGTCTTGCATAAGCTGAAAAACCTAGCTACAAAAGCTTCTAAAAACACTTACATACAACCTCCCCTAGTACACAAGCTCGGGAATCAATCCATCCGATTAGTTAGGGCAGAATTAGGGTTACGATGGATATTACATAGACAATGCAGAAAACCCTAAAACAGTCTATTTTGTCCATTAATGCTCTCAGGAAATATCCTAGACGATCAGATTAGCCTTGAAAATGTCCCATATTGCCATAAATTCGAGCAGATAGATCAGATCGATCCATCTACCCACTCCGCAAGTTGAAAAACGTCGCCACCGCCATGAAAACCTGGAGAATAACATTTGAATATTCAAATTTAAACATAAACGGTCATAGGTGGCGCGGAATGTTGTATCGACGGCCCAGGCTTGAAACTTTACTAGCTTTAAAACATAGCCGTCAATCTGTTTTAAGTTACCCGCGAGCACAAGATCTGATCTGAATCAACGGCTCATAAATTAACCTTGGCCAGTCCACCTCAACTTTACTTGACTTGATCTTAACTCAGGTCTATCTGGAGATTTGGAGATAAAGCAATCACCAAGTCGCTGAATGAATTCACTAACCCTAGTCAGTTCTGGAGACTTGGCACAGACCACAGGATCAAAACTGCATCGACGACCCTCGCTTGATCTCGGAATGAATAGTCTTAACTCGAGTCTATCCGGAGATTCAAAGATAAAGCAATCTTTGAAGAAGACCTGAACTAGACTTTAACCCTGATTAAATCTGGAGATCCAGCGACAAGGCTATCTCGTGATCTCTGAATGAAATGGCTAACTCTAGTTTGATCACGAGATCTGGCGACCACCATAGGATTAAAACTTGATCGACGGCTTGCGCTGAATCTCTAAATAGAAATGTTGACCTTGACTTTGTCTAGCGACTCAGCGCCAACCACTGATCTTGATCTCGATCAACGGCTCGCGCGTAATCTCATACGAGTTTCCTTAACTCTGGTTCTATTTGGAGATCACGCGACAAGCTTACCTCTCAATCGCTGAATAAACCCAACTTGACTTGGCTCGACCATAGGTTCCATTACGAGATCTGGCGCCATCCATACGATCAGAACAAGATCAACGATCTACACTTGATCTCCAAATCTTACATGACTTTAACTTTTAATTGCGAGATTACGAGATAGACATAAGAGATTAAAGCGCACATGGAAAATAAGAACACTTAAGTTACTCGGAAAAATAACTCAAAATTAGAATGGGCCACCAAAGAACTAGGGTTTAAGAGCCTTCCTTAGGGTTTTCAAGACATGAAGAAGGGTTCAAACCAGGCCTAATAATATGCAGAGAACAAGGCAAAGACCAAAAAAAATGACAGAAACCTTACAAGCTGGGCTCTACCCTTGTGGGAGCCTCATTTACTCCACTTGTAGCCAAAATTGCATAGGATAGGAAATTTTGGGTAACAGTCACTTCCACTGAAGAAAGGCACCGTGGCTAAGTAGGTATTTAATAACTCTTAGACCAATGCCCAAATATGGGACAATTTCAAATGAGCGTGCTCCCAACCGCAACTATCTCCATCGAATGTGCCTCGGTGATTATAATATTACATCTATGCAAGATACATTTGCAAGTAAGTGTTGATTCAATGAAGCGGGCCGCAATTTATATAACATCGTAGGGAATATGCTTATTCTTATTTGGGAAGGGGAGTAATGACTTATGAATCTGTCTGCACCAAGTATTTTAAGAGAAACGAACCAATGATCAATTGCACAGAACCTTAAGACTGATAATGGCTTATAACACAACACTGTGAGGTTGGCTTCCCACTATGCGAATTGACTCTTCCAAGAACTTAACAATAGTCCTTACACAACCTATCAACCAACTTCATTTGCTGAAGAAGATTGTCGTCCGAGTTTTCTTAATCCAAATACCTCATTCATTCAACTTCTGTAACCTTCTCGACAACTTGAGATAATCGACACTTCAAACTGAATGGTCATATACAAGGCTGGCCTCATAATCAAACAATATTTTAACTCCCAAAGCTACATACACCTACTGACACTCCTGATGATCAAGCAATATTTCTTTGTATCTTTGAAATGTCCCCTTCGAACTGAATCTCTTATTTTATAGTAACTCTTGTTCGATGTTGAAATGGTTTTCTCCCATTAATCTATATATCCTCATTATCGAGTGTTCTCTTTTAATCCTCAAATGATATAACCTTCCATTTTCAAGAAATCGCATCTTCCCATATGCTAACCGAGTAATGATAGCTCCTCAATTTATTATCAGCATGGTAATTACCATTTTAACTATCCTTAATCGTTCCTTTGGTTTTGACTGTACAAACCATAGTCTATTTTTATTAACGCATTAGTTCCTGCTTGTGTAGTTGCTACCAATTGACACTTGTCATGTTACTATTATTATCAATTTTAATCATGTGATTAATCATCTCCTTTTTATACAAGTTGCTAGCAACAGGATCTTCCACCGTTGTCTTAACTCACTGATGCGATGATTGTATAAGTAGCTGTCATACAACAAGACGATCAATATTAGTTAATTGATGTCTTCAAATCTGGTCATTTTTGCCACATGCTACCTTCTAATACTTCCATATTACTGTCAACAAATAGCGGAGGCTCTTAAGTTTCAATCTTCAAACAAAACTAATGAAATTCATTATCGATTTTTAGGTCTTGAATTTGGGGACATCACAGTCTGCCCTTCCCCAAAATTGCTTGTACCCAAGCAATGCCAATCTTTATACAAATCTTCCAATGTGAGTAGCTTCTATTGCGCAACTCTGATATTAACGAGTTTCCTCTTTATCTTATAATTTTTTTCTTCTTTCTGTCCCTAATTAAAAACCCTTAGGTGTCCTACTTACTAGGGTGCATGTCCCGCTTTACAATAGTCCTTGACGGGTGAACATGCACATGAGTTAAAACAATTTCCATACAAAACATATATAAAAACATAAAAGAAAATATAAGATTATCTAGATTCTTACACATAATAAGAGGAAGGGGGGTCTTGCCTTGAGTCATTTCCACACCAAGTCCAAGAGAAGTTACTTAGTGCAACTCTCTAACTCAACTTGGTGGCTCATGACTAACTCGTGCCCATCTCACTACCCTCCTAATCCTTGGGAGGAGATCGTAATTGGGTTAATTGGCTCCTTGGGTAAGGGCCTCCCGGAGCTCTAATTGTCTTTATGGTCATCCTAGAATGACACTTAAAGCCTTTTCACCACCTCATTACACCTCATCCCCTCTCAAGCCTTATGGATACACTATACTTTGGTATATTCATCCTTATGATTCTTGGGAGAGTCTCATCTCTTCCCAAGCCTTATGGATACCATATACTTTGGTGTATCCACCCTTACAATCCTTGGGAGAGAATCATCTCTTCCCAGGCCTTGTGGATACCCTATACTTTGTTGTATCCATCCTTATAGTCGTTGGGAGGAACTCATCTCTTCCCAAGCCTTGTGGATACCCTATACTTTAGTGTATCCATCCTTACTCACAGATACATATGTCATTTATAATATAACAAAGTAAACTGGCATTCAAAGATGTGTGATCTATGCCTTGCAATAGGGTGCCCTTAGTGGTTCTCCCTTAATCACAATGCAATAGGGTACTCTTATAGTTAATCTCCCTTAACTACCACAACAATAGGGTGCCCTTTGCGATTCTCCCTTAATTGCTACTACAATAGGGTGCCATTAGCGGTTCTCCCTTAATCACAGTGTAGTAGGGTGCCCTCAAAGTTGTCCTTCCTTAAATGTCATTGCAATAGGGTGCCCTTAGCAGTTCTCCCTTAATTGCAACCCCTTTTCCCCTGACTAACACAAGCTCTCCAAATTCAGATTTGTTTGGGTCTTGTCCTTGATACTATGGATTAGTTTTGTCGAACATCTAAATGTTTTTTTTGGATTTCGTGCTTCCTACTTGATTTTGATCCCTACTTGCAGTTTGTAGAAAATGCTGATAGCTCTTCCTTTGGGCTTGTTGTACAAACTCAAATTGTTGTCATCGCCAGGGCTGAACCTCCCCAAAGCTCCATTGGTTTTCCACTCCATTCTTGATTGAATGATTTAAGATCTCTTTCCTCATGCTTTGTTTTCTTAACCGGTATTCCTTCTATTTCTTTGTTGAGTGTTGCCTCTCTTCTGTATGCTCGACTCCTTTTTCCACATATATGTGTTGGTCCCATGGTTTTTAAGATTTGAAGCATAAGCTTTTCTTTATTGATACATCTTTTTGTTCAAGGGCTTCCTTGCCTTGGCATTGGTGTCCTGCACTCTACTTGTCCTTTGCAAAAATAACACATTTTTCCTTTATTGTCCCTTTTAGGCCCTTCGTACTTATGGTGTACCTTTTCTTCGTTGATGAGTTTGCATTCACTATTTTTCATAGGATGGCAGGATTATGCTTTGATACCACTGTATTTGTCCCTCTTGTAGGAATAATGAAATATAACTATCAAATTGCAATGCTCTTATACCATTGAAATGTCCCCCGGGAATTTGTCTTGTTCTGGAATGCCTTAGATGAGTGTTGCCTAGTCGATCCCCAAAACGTCTAGCTTAATAGAATATTGCTTGGAACCAATATCATATCAACCTATCACTTCCACTGAAGAAAGCCACCATGGCTAAGTCGATATCCAATAACTCCTGGAACAATGCCAGAGTATGGAATGGTTTCAAATGAGTGTGCTCCCGACTGCAACCATCTCCATTGAATGTCTCGGTTTTTATAATATTACACATGTGCAAGATATTTTGTAGGTAAGTGTTTATTCGATGAGTTGGGCCGCAATTTCTATAACACCATAGGGAGACATATCAAGCAATACTTTCTTATTTGGGAAGGGGGCCGATAACTTTTGTATCTGTCTGCACAAAGTATTTTAACAAATACAAACCAATGATCATTTGCACCGAACCTTCCGGTTGATAATGGCTGATAATACAACTCTGTGAGGTTGGCTTCCCACTATGGGAATCGACTCTTCCAAGAATTTAACAACAACCCTTATACAACTCGTCGACCAACTTCATTTGCTCATGAAGATTGTCGTCCTAGTTTTCTTAATCCAAATACCTCATTTGTTCAACTTTTGTAACCTCCCCGACAACCTGAGATAATTGACACTTCAAACTGAATAGTCAAATACAAGGTTGGCCTCAAAATCAAAAGATATTTTCATTTCAAGAGTTGCATGCACCTACTGACAACTTTTGTATCTGTCTGCACAAAGTATGCTAACAAATACAAACCAATGATCAATTGCACCGAACCTTCCGGTTGATAATGGCTGATAATACAACTCTGTGAGGTTGGCTTCCCACTATGGGAATCGACTCTTCCAGGAATTTAACAACAGCCCTTATACAACTCATCGACCAACTTCATTTGCTCATGAAGATTGTCGTCCTAGTTTTCTTAATCCAAATACCTCATTTGTTCAACTTTTGTAACCTCCCCGAAAACCTGAGATAATCGACACTTCAAACTGAATAGTCAAATACAAGGTTGGCCTCAAAATCAAAAGATATTTTCATTTCCAGAGTTGCATGCACCTACTGACAGTCCTGATGATCAAGCAATATTGCTTCCTATCTTTGAAATGTCCCCTTCGAATTGAATCTCTTATTTTATTAATAACTCATGTTTAATGCTGAAATGATTTCTCCAATTAATCTATATATCCTCATTATCAAGTGGTTTGTCTTTTAATCCTCAAATGACATAACCTTTCATTTTCAAGAAATCAAATCTTCCCATATACTAATCGATTAATCATAGCTCCTCCTTAATTCACTACCGACATGGTGATTACCATTTTCACCATCCTCAATCGCTCCTTTGGTTTTGACTATACAAACCATAGTCTCTTATTATTGAGGCATTGGTTGGACTGTGTTTACTCCCTACAATATATCTAGTTTTATGCATAGAGTAAATGTAATGTCCCCTTTTTGGGCACATTATTTCGTGCCTTATAGTTAGCCTTTCATCATTGTCCAGTGGGCTAACCGAGGCTTGGCTGGTAATCAGAGGGATAATTGGCCTAGGTGTTTTCAGTTTCAGGCCAATCGGATCAGTTTCCACAGGGTTTCCAGGGTGCTTACTATTTATAGTAAGTAGGAAGAACTCAATGTTCCTGGCATTTCAGTAGTGGACTCAGAGCGTCTCGCCGAGAGCGTTTCAACAAGCTATCACACGTCTCCATCCGAGTTTGTTTGGTCCTGCGTTTTAATGCCAGAAGATTCCTCGCTTTATTTTATTATGTCACTTTATAACCAATGGTTATATTTATTTTAAAAGTGACTTTAAGTGAGAGTATGAATAGACAAGAGAGGGGAAACTGAAGAGTCACAGCCATTGCTTTAAAAGAAGGATTGAAGGCTCATTTGAGATATGCTTAGTTTTTGACATTATATTTTTATCTCTTGGAGATATCAAGAAGCTTTCAACTTTTGAATACAGTCGTGAGAACGGAAACCCTTTTGGCTTAGAGGACGATTGGACGTAGCCCCAGTTCGTCTCCGGTGCGGATTCACGACAGACTTCGCCATTGCACTTCCAAGTTCTTCTTATCATTTGATATTCCTGTTGCATATTGTAGTTCGGATTTGGATTGCGGAAATCCCATTATTTTTGTATTGTTGTTTTATTACGCAATAATATTTGCTGAGGGTTTTATTGGGATGTTTACTGGTTTATTGTTATCGAATCAATGATTTATTGCATACATTTAAATGTTTAAATCTGTATGAGAAATATTGGTGAAAATTTGGGAATTAGAGTTTTTAAAAATGTGATTAGAGTTTTTATGAATTCAAAAGAACTTCAGAATTGGGTGCGATTTAAATATTAAGTTATTTCAAATTATTCATTCCTTGCATTGTGAAATTTATGTTCTGAAAATACAAGG
>MU225533.1:626746-638556 GCA_018584345.1 Thuja plicata
TGGATACCAAAGTGGTGGTGAAGAGGACAAGGGTTTGGAATCGAATGTCTGTAGAAGAGTTGTAAATTCTTCATCGCATTGGCACTTAGAGCTGAGTGACTGGTATCAGCGATTTGTATTCTACATAGTGGGTTGATCAACATCGAAGATGATCAAAACTTCATTCTGGAATTACCGTGGATGAGCAGATTGGCTGCCATAGGGTTTGGAATTGGTTTGTAGCGGTTGCAGCACCTTCTATCCAGTGCGTTATCATATCATCCGGCACCCTTCTTTCATGTCCGAAACCACAATAGCTGTTGCTTGTTCTTCTGTCTGCCGCGACCAGCAACAACAAGCATGGGAATGAAAGCAGGTCTTTTCTCAATGAATTATTTCGTATATGGCTATGTATTGGTTTTAAAAATGTGATTAGAGTTTTTATGAATTCAAAAGAACTTCAGAATTGGGTGCGATTTAAATATTAAGTTATTTCAAATTATTCATTCCTTGCATTGTGAAATTTATGTTCTGAAAATACAAGGAAAGTATATAGATATACATGCAAAACAATTTAAATATATTTCCAAAGAAGAAGGAATTGCTATTGCAGTTGAATTTAGCAAAAGAGCCTGGTAGTTAGTAACACATGTTATTTCTCTCCTACAAACATTGTATGAAAACATTATTATTGAAGCAAATGACATGAATAAAAACAAACACTTACAAATTCATCAAAGATTGGCAAATTGGCAATTGCATTACAATTTGGACCAAGTTGGGTTCATTACATGGTGGAGGATATCGGTTGCAAAAGCTTCTATCGAAGGATCTCGATGTCTTGCTCAGCTATCATTTGCTTCTCCCTAACTACCTTCATCAATCTTAGTGCATGCATTAGATCCTTCTTCGTACGTTCCAATTCCCCTATAGTGGCTCCCAGTCGTGTTTCTACTACTGACAACTACTCCTTCCCAAGTCTTGCCACTCTCTTGAGATAGTTCATTCTCCAATCCAATGGTGATTTTTTGTTGTTCCGCTAATCTCGCCTAAATGGCTACCTCCCGTCTTGGGGCCAGTGCACTCTCCTCTTCTGCTTTCAAGGAAGGATGGGTTGCCTTCTGGAGCTGAAAGAATGTCTCACGAAATGCTTGCTCCATACTGTATAAGATGCTAATCATGTCATCTGCCCTACTCCATCATCTATGCAGTCTTTGTATGGAGTCATCCTCGAGCTGTAAGTTGCTCTGCAAATTCCCGCTCACAGTCTCCTTGCATAAACTTGAGGAGTCTCTCTGCCTCTACTATGATGGGTCCTATATCCAGCTGTTTAGTGGGGTCTACCACCCCATGTGCTGCTGCAACCATCCCTTCCAACTCTATCAGATATCATTGGATGGATGCAAGGGCATCTTGTCTATCAGCTTTGAAAACATGAATGGAAGCCTCCTCCTAAGTGACCACCGGCCCAACATCTCCTATCACCCTTGCCTCCTGTAAAGAAGTATTCCCCTATCGAATGTTCCCTTCCTCCATGTCAATGATCTCCCTCTATACTAGTTGTGGTGCCTCCTCTGTGTGTTTTTGCCCATCCTCAATCTCTACTATGTGTTGACCCATCAATAATGTGAGTGATGGTGGTGGGATATCACCAACCCCCATCTCGAATCTCTCTAGGAGACTTCATTTCCATCTCTACTTCATCCATCCCCTCAAGTACTTGTGCCATGTCCTCACCTGCCATGTCTCCCTCTCCTCTGTCTTGACCCATCAATAATGTGGGTGATAGTGGTGGGATATAACCAACCCCCATCTCGAATCTCTCCAAGAGACTATTCATCTCTGTCTCTACTCCATCCATCCCCTCAGGTACCTGCGCCATGTCCTCACCTGCCATGTCTCTGCCATCAAAAATCTCTTGTATCCCGGTGTACTAGTATGACATCCTCCTCTCCTACTTGTTTGGAGTGTGATCCCTCAATCCAAGTGCTCAGACCTTCGGCCATAGGGGTCATACCCTTGGTCGTGGCGATCAATCCTTCAAGTGTAGGGGCTAAACCCTCCACTGTAGGGACAGTGACCTCGCTCGTCGGGGTGACATTTCTGATGACATGTGCAACCACCAATGTTGCGGGAGTGGCCTGCACAACTCCTTGTGAGGATGCAATGTAAATAGTGGTGGGCCCCACCCTATGTGCCCTCAAGTCGACCACCCTGTGCGTGTGATGGGCCAATCATGACCAAATGCACGGTAGGTGAGAGTTGTGCCAGGGTGAACACAATCTTCGGCACTTCAAACCATTTGGCACCCCAATCAGTTAGCACTGGTGCAGTCCTGTCTAGTACGGTGCTCTTTGGTATGGCTCCTTCCTCACTTTCCCCTCCAACTGCCGTATTCATCCCTCTAACTACTTCACTCTCCCCTCCAACCATTTCCTCTATCTCTATGCTACATGTTCCATACGGTGCCATGCGGAACCCTTCCTCTACTGCACTTTCGCTCTCAGAGGAAGAGAGTACCATTGTATCCTCTTCTTCACTTTCCTTATCTCCTTCCTCTGTACTTACCACCACCTCTTTCCTAGGCTGCATGCGGGAGGGTTTTGTCCCTCCGCTACCGGTAAGAGTGTCGAAATACATCCAGTAATACACTATTGGTTTACCTGGCTCCACTCTGCTAACTGGTACGAATTTCCTCCACTTGTCTAGTGGTACTTGTGTCCTTAGGGCTTCCAAGAACAATGCAATAGCATGGTGCGACATGTAGAATGTTTTGTCTGAGATAAAAAAAATTCCTTTATGTGTTTTAAGAGTACCTGTCCCTAGTTGTATGCCCTTCCATTCCTAAGGTTGTTCATCAATTTGACCATCCATATGGCAATATTCGATGCCCTATTGGCTTCTGTGAGCTTTCCCTTCACCAAATGCATGATGCATTTCCATTCGGGGGAGGCAATAAAGGATTTGTTAATTCCCTAGCTATTGCTACTGTTCCACGGGCTATTCCATACTTGTTGGGAAAGATCTTGCATACCAACTTAAGCAATAGTTCCTTCTCCTCAGAGGACATTTTCAATGAGGGCTTCATTGCAAAATGACCCTTCAATGACATGTCAAATGCTTTGGTGAATTCTTTTGGCCCAAATGACACCACCACTGTATGGTCGAAATACTTGATAGTAGACTTGTTGGCATGGCTATCATATCCCACAACCATTGACCGTAGTACTGGTTTGAACTCCCTAAGATTAAATATTGGCATAAAAATTATTCTATCTACCTCAGCTTTTCTCAGAGAGTCCTTCATCTAGTGGTTGTTTGGAGTACTTTCCCACCATGCTCTACACTCACTGCCAGTCACACCCTTGAATGTAAGGGTCTGCATGGTCACTGGCTCATCCTTCTGCACCTTTCCTTGTATTTTCTTCTTACTACTTGAAGTGGCCATATTTACTTACAATGTTTTTTTCTTGCCAATTCTTGTAACTACCCATTACTACCCTTCACCATTGTGCCTTTATTTCTTTCCACCGTACGACCCCTCTTCATTCTCTACTTTGCTTGTGCGTACGAACCTGTCGTATAGTGCTTATATGGTTGGAAATCAGTCTAGTATGGCCCAAATCCGGTAGAGTCATGCAGTGGTTGTGTCCTCCCTGTTGTACGATCTATCACTCTTCGTATGGGATATATTGTTCAGCTGCTTCTGCTTGTATAGGTTGTTCTGTGGATATGTCGTGTGGTGTACGACATACCTTTCCCTTTGACCGTACAAGATGTTATGGCCAGCATATGGGTCCCTTCTATCATACGAGTTATTGTGCACAACGTATGGATCTATTTATATTAACAAAACCGTATGAATAACACCTTACTTGCGTTTGGTCATACGACGTACCACTTTTCCCCTCCAGCTGTACAACGTACAATTTAAGAGTGCTGAGCGTTCTTCCTTTCCCCTGTACGATGTATGTTGTGCAACTGGTTTTGCTTGTACGGTCTCCCCTTCTCTTGCTCCTGCAATAGTATTTCCTTCTCCATGCTTCAACCTTCACTCGCCTTCCTACTTGCTTTTGCAAAATTACTTGGTCTCTGGGCAATTTATGGACACTTTTAAGGGTTACGTTTTTAATAAAACACCTTTTCTTTATAAGGAAGATTAATTCTTTTATTTTTCTATAGCACCCCCTTTTATTTTTCCTATCTTCCTTTAATTTTATTTCCCTTGTGTTTTTAAATTTTTTTCAACATCAGCTTTTTGACCATTACTTTTCCCTTTTTTTATTTTTCCATTTCTTTTCTTCTTCATTTTACTCTTCTTGAAATTTAATTTTTTAAATTTCTTGTTTTTTATTTTTTTACAAAATGGCTTACCTTTTTGTAGTCATTTGCATCCTTGCTCTGCCTTTGTATGCTTGCCTTTGAATTTTTTTATTTTCCCATGGATGCTTTTTCTTAATTTTTAAATTCTTCTTGCTTCTTTCTTCCTTTGCTTTGACCTTTTGCTTCCTCCCCATTTCTTTGTACTCAACCACCTTGACCCTCTCGAACCGATGAACCGGTGTGTCATCCACCCTTGCCACACCTTCCTTGTACTCGTACTCGAGAGGAAAAGTGTCACTCTTCAGCCCTGCTTCTTTAATTCCAAAAATATTGCAACCTGGGTGGACGATCTCATAGTCCTCCATTTTCTAATGAAACAACCTGTTGAGGGAACTAGTTTTATCTTTTGAACAATTTCCGAGTTTCAATATCCCTTCATCATTGGGTTCCATCCCTCCTTCCGTGTCAAATTCCCCTCCTTCGGACTCTGAGTCCAATGCCAATTCCTAGCTGACCACCTGGTTCCATAAGTCGATTATGTGCTTCCTTACGTCACTCTCGATGGAGAGTGTGTCCTTCCAATTGGGTTGGCTTTTGTTGCGATCAACCAGCCCCTTCCAAGAAGGGCATCGTAAACCTTCTCCAACAATATGACCACGAAGTCCAAGATAAAATTGCTAGGTACCAATGACTACCTTCTATGCATTAAGTGTTCCAATTGGTTTGATGTCGTGTAGGTTGGCACCCACCAAATGGAAAGTTGCCAGCCAGAGTGTGGGCTTTCCGAGGGCTTTCCAAGTCTCCTCCGACAATACATTTACACCGGATCCTCCGTTCACAATGATGTTTGTTAGTCTTTGTCCCATTATTTCCATTTCTACCACAGGCGGTTTTCTCTTGATGCCAACGTCCAGCAACATCGGATCTATGGTGGGACCTTCTTTCTGTTCCTTCATCAGCTTTCAATTGGCTTGGTCGCTTGTGCTGTTACCAACTACGTTGGTAATGGACGCCTTCAATTGTAGCATGGTCTCTAGAAGGTTCGACACTTGTACGAGTATGGTGGCTTGCAACATCTGCCTTATGATGTTCCTTTTGGACTCTGACGTAGGGGAGTGTTATCAATGTCATGTGAGGCTCTTCGTTCCTTCATTGCCCGCTTGATATCGGCCTTGGCTTCCCTCAACCTTTCCTTCTCCATACGGGGATCAGGGTATGTAACCTTCTTGGCCTGCAACCTAGTGATTACCAACACCTCCTCTGGGTTTTTTATGTCTAGCATGTTTACCCCTTTTTGCTTTGGGCAGTCGATGTCCTCATGGTTGCCTAGACCACACTATTTGCACAACAAACTTCCACCTCCTTGCCCACTTTGACAATCCCGTGCGAAGTGACCCCTCGTTATATCTTTAGCATTGGATCATGGGTCGCCCCTTTGCATCGTACTGGATCCGACTTCTAGGTGTATTATTATTGTTTTTGTTGTTCCCTCGCCAGTTGTTACTGTTGGCAAATGATGTTTTTGGTATGATATGAGACACTTGAGGGTTGTCATTTATGGCGACACATGATATAATGTTTGCTTGGAGTCAAGTACAATTTTGGAGATACAATCTTCCAAATGGCTAAGTATAGAAACAGAAGTATAGATTATAACAGTATTGTTTTCGAGAGCGAAGATCATATATGATGTTTGATGGCTTGCGAGCTTAGAGGAAGACACTATGGGATATGTATGACCTTTGGTTAAAGTCGCTTGTTTTTTGGTGTTGATCACAGAGAGTTAAGAGTGTTTTGAAGACATGCGAAGACAGTAGAACAGTGAAACAGGCAACTTGAACAGTCGCGATAATTAAGGGAGTATGACGTGGACCCCTAGCGTGCTAAGTTGGATTATGATTGTGGATAAACTATGTTTTGGTTATGTAAGACCACCGACTTTATATTTACTCTTTACATTATTAATTCTATTTTGTAATAGAGAGCCGTATGATGATAATGAATAAGAGAGCCGACTAGATGATGAAAAAGATATATATATGAACATTTTGTAAAGCGAAGATAGGCAAGTGTGCGAAAGAGATGTTAGAGATGACTGATGGCAGATGCAAGATCAGAGGTTGACAAAGATTATTGAGAGCTACAACTGGAACTATCTAAGCATTGAAGATGCTTGTTTTTGTTCATTACTGAGAAAACTTTGTGACATAAGTATTGATTGTAAGAGTTGTAAGCTCAGTGTACCCCTAACAGGGTGTTGTATACCTTTAACAGGGTTGATATTCCTTTAACAAGGAAATGTACTATGTAATACTCAGCTCCTAACAGGGCTAGGTCTCCTAACGGGACATTATACTTTAGTGCATGCTTGTGGGTACCATCCCCACCGTGGTTTTCCCTTGGCCAGGGTTTCCTCGACAACAAATAATGGTGTAATGAGTTGTGTTATTTGCTTATGTTCTTTTCATTTCAGCAATCATATGGTTTATTTGGAATTGGTTTAAGTTTAATTTAAAGTGTTGTAATACTGATTCGCCCACCCTCTCAATATTACTCAATCCTAACAATTGGTATCAGCGCAGTTGGCCATTGGAGAGAAAGTCTGGGTCCTAATTGAAGGGACAAGGAGAGTATTCATTTGCAGAGATCTCTCCTAAATCTTGTGTTGAGCATCTGAGTCATTGTGCATATTTTATGACAAATATGGCAGGTAATGTAATATCTAATGTGTTGATTCCCATCTTTTAAGGAGACAATTTTACATATTGGTGTACTAGAATGAAAACCCTACTTAAATCTAAGGATTTGTGGGATATTGTTCAACATGGCTATATTGAGATAGCAGATGTAAATGCATTAACTGACCAACAAAAAAAGAAATACAAAGCAAATATAAAGAAAGATAATGAAGCTTTATTCTTGATTCAAGGTGCAATCACTCAAGCTATTTTTCCTAGGATAAGTGGTGTTGTTCATTCCAAGCAAGCATGGCAAATATAAAGTAATGCATATCAAGGTGCACAAACTGCTAAATTGCAAACAATGAGGAAAAACTTTGAAAATGTAAAAATGACAACTAGTGTCTGTCAATGAATTTCTAACGATGCTAGAAAGTCTAGTGAGTCAGATGAAAGTACTAGGGGAAGATGTAGATGACAAGCATGTCATTGAAAAGGTTTTGAGAAGCTTGATCCCAAAATTTGAAGGTGTGGTGTCTACAATTGAGATATCTAAGGACCTCTCAAGCATGAAAATTGATGAATTAAGTGGAGTTTTTTAAACTGTTGAAGAAAGAATGAAAAGTAATGAAGAAAGCTTAGAGCAAGCATTTTCCTCTAAAGCAAATATAAGAGGAAAAAGAAACACATTCTTCAAGAATCATAGTAAAAATGATGATAATAATAAGAATGAATACAAAGGCGAATCTAGTAATTCTAGAGGAAGAGAAAATTATTCCAGAGGAAGAAGTAGCAACTTCAGAGGAGCAGGAAGAGGAAGAGGTAGAAGTAATGGGGGAGACAATAGTAAAAGGAATGTCCAATGTTTTCATTGCAATAAGTTTGGACATTATGCTTCACAATGTTGGACTAAACAAGATGAAATAGAAAAGAGAAGTGCTCATAGCATTGATGAAGATAAACAAAATTTGTTTATTTCTTGCTTCAATACAAGTGCAAGTGAAAATAATGTGTGTTATATAGACTCTGGATGTTCTTCACATATGACATCTAATGAGCATCTATTTGTCAATTTGGATCAAAAACATCAAAGTACAATAGTACTAGGAGATAATAGTTCTCATGGAAGCAAAGGTAAGGGTACTTTGCAGTTACAACAAAATATGGTGAAGTGAAGCATATCAATGAAACACTATTGGTTCCAACACTCAAAAAGAATTTGTTGTATGTTGGACAAATGATAGAGAAAAATTATTTAGTGACTTTTGATAAAAATGAGTGCATAATAAGAGATAAATTAAACAGGAATACAATTATTGCAAGAGCAAAAATGACAGGTGATAGGATGTTTCCACTTCATTTTACTCGTGGGAACCAAGCACTAAGGTCTAGTGAAATGAGTGAAAGTAAAATTTGGCATAAAAGATATGGTCCCCTCAATTTTAATGGGTAGCTTTTACTCAAATAATTTAAAATGGTTGAAGGTCTACCATTAATTGAAGACAAAAGATGTGTGTGAAAAATGTATTGTTGGCAAACAATATAGGATACAATTTCCTATTGGAAAATCCAGTAGAGCTAAACAACATCTTGAGATAATCCATACAGATTTGTGTGGTCTTATTGAAACACCTTCTTTGAACAAATCCAAGTATTTTCTAACCTTCATTGATGATTACTCAAGAAAAACATGGGTGTATTGTTTGGTTTCAAAATCAGAAGTATTTGAAAAATTTGTAGAGTTCAAGAATTTGGTTGAAAAACAAAGTGGTAAGTATATCAAAGTGATAAGGTCAGACAATGGAGGTGAGTACAAGTCAAATTAGTTTCTTGATTTTTGTAAAAATCATGGAATCAAGAGAGAGTTCACTACTTCCTACACTCCACAACAAAATGGAGTTGATGAAAGGAAAAATAGGACAATTGTTGAAATGGCAAAAAGTATGTTGAAAGAGAAAAATTTGGATAAAAGTTATTGGGCACAAGCAGTAGACACAACAATGTATCTTCTAAATAGAAGTCCTACAAAAACAATTAAAGGAATGACTCCTGAACAAGCATGGTCTGGGGTAAAGCCAAGTGTTGATCACTTCAGGGTATTTGGATGTGTTGCTTATGCACACATACCAAAAGAAAAAAGGTCTAAGTTAGATGATAAAGCCCTAAAATGCATTTTTATTGGTTATGGAACTGAAAATAAAGCATACAGGTTATATGATCCAATAGGGAAAAAGCTTGTGGTAAGCAAAAATGTGGTATTCAATGAACTAGGAGAATATACCAAAGAAAATGAAACAAAAGGAAATGAGATAGTAATTGATGAGATTGAAGAGGGGGAAGAAGAAGATGAACCTGAATCATCTAGTGCAGGAGCAAGAAATATCAAAAATATCAAAGAAGGAAAAAAAAGAATCATCCATCAACTCTTATGTTGGATTCAATTTTTGAAAAATGACAAGGTCACAAGCAAAAATGAATTTTGCATTGATGACTCAAATCATGGAAAATAATGAGCCACAAACATTTGAACAAGCTCAAGAAAAAGACGAGTGGGTTGAAGAAATGAACAATGAAATAGAAATAATTGGAAGGAATGATACATGGGATTTGGTTCAATTACCTCCTGGTAAGGAAATTATTGGTAGCAGATAGGTGTATATAAGGCTAGATTGGTAGCCAAAGGGTACACTCAAATATTTGCACCTGTCGCACGAATGGATACTATCAAATTGGTTTTGGCATTAGCAATTCAGCAAAATTGGACAGTTTATCAAATGGATGTGAAGAGTGCTTTCTTGAATGGATATATTGATGAGGAAGTGTATGTTTCACAACCTAAAGGTTTTGAAATACCTTCTAAAGAACATTATGTTTGCAAATTAAAGAAGGCCTTATATGGTCTCAAACAAGCACCAAGAGCATGGTATTCAAGGATAGACTCATGCCTACAACAAAAAGGTTTTTCAAGAAGCCAATCTGATCCAAATCTTTATATCAAAAGCTCGGCTAAGGATATCTTTATCCTAGTTCTTTGTGTTGATGACCTTATCTACACGGGGAATAATTCAACTTTATTTGAAGAGTTTAGACAGCCATGATTACTGAATTTGAAATGACAGATATGGGACAAATGCACTACTTTCTTGGTATAGAAGTATGGCAAAACAAAGATGAAATCTTTTTGTCTCAAAAAAAATATGCTTCAGATATCCTACAAAAATCTCAGATGAAGAATTGCAAACCAGTTGCAACACCTATTGAAGTTGGACTTAAATTGTCAACTTTAGATGTGTTAGATCCAGTGAATCCCACTCTATACAGACAGTTGATTGGAAGTTTGATCTACTCAACTGCTACTCGTCCAAATATCACATATGCAGTGAATTTGGTCTCTAGGTTCATGTCAGAACCAAAGGAAACACATTGGAGTGCAGCTAAAAGGATCCTTAGATATGTTAGAGGGACATTGAGTTATGGTCTCAAATTTCAACATTCAAAGGATAAGAAATTGGTTGGGTATACAGATTCTGATTGGGCAGGTTCTATAGATGATCGAAAGTCTACTTTTGGTTACACTTTTAGCCTTGGTTCTGCAGTATTCTCTTGGAAGTCCAAGAAACAACCAACAATATCACTTTCTACAGCAAAGGCAGAATACAAAGCTGCAACATCAGCAGCTTGTCAAACTGTATGGTTGAGACGACTACTAGAAGCCTTACACCAAATTCAGAATGAACCTACCTAGTTGTATTGTGACAATAAGAGTGCTATTTAAATGACAAAGAATCCAATATTTCATAGTAAAACCAAACATATTGAGTTAAAACATCACTATATCAGGGAATTGGTTCAACAAGGCTTGATTGAAATTGTGTACTGCAGTACAGAAGATGAGATTGCAGATATCTTCACAAAGGCTCTAGCTCGTGAAAGGTTCCAGAAGCTCAAAGATCTACTTTATGTTCTTCCAAATGGTCATTATGGGGGAGTGACAACACTAATTCCCATTGGAGTAGCCTTTTTTGACATTTGGGGCTGTCTTTCTTGACCTTGCAATTATTCTTGACTTTGTTGTCTCTGGTGTTGCCTTTCTTGACTTTGCAATCCCATATTCAATATATGGTCGTATGTATTTACTTTTATAGTTGATAGTTACAACTCTTTAATATTATGGTTGTAATATTGAAGAATATGGTTGAATACCATAATGTCACCTCCATTTTTATTTTCTATATAATGGATGCCCTGCCTCTTATTTCTCTAAGGCAATTTGGGCTTTTGCATATTTGTTCATCTTATGATCAGCATATCACCATTTTTGCCTTCATATATATATATATATATATATATATATATATATATATATATATATATATATAAACGTACCCAAACGCATCCAAAATCCCCAAAAAATATTTTGCACATCCGCGCACCTGATTCTTGTACCTGCATCTGCATCCGCACCCGAATCGGCAACTTAGCATAATATTATATATTAATGAATGAATATAGTAATTTTACAGTACGATGTAATCTATTATTAATATAGTAATATGATACATCATTAATATAATAATGGAATATCTCATTAATATAATAATATAATATATAATTAAAATAATAGTAATAATATGAATAAATAAGAATTAAAATAGAAATCAATAATAACGAAAAATAAAATATAGAAACAATAAATGAATAAATAATTACAAAACGAAAAAGACTAATAACGCCGAAGGCGTTTGTTCTTTGAAAGGCAGAAGCTGATTTTTTCATCTAACGACGAATAATATTGGATAAGAGAAGGACGACCATCCAAATGATCCCATG
>MU225533.1:663046-683575 GCA_018584345.1 Thuja plicata
TTGCTCATATCTCTCAAGATACTTGGAGATAATTTTTGTGCTTTGGAGAGGACCTTAGTACATCATTGGCGGTCAGGTTAATACCAATTTGGGGTTTCAAAACCCTGCATTTTATTTTCTGCAGGTGTCGTACATGTACGGCCTGGTACGGCAGGGTTATCTGTGCACAGCTGGGGCAGTTTGTGATCTGTTTTGGCCTTCCTTGCATCGGTCTTCATCAGCATTCATATCAGGGTATAAGGAGCAGTTTCCAGAATTGGAGAAATTCAGGATATGATGGCTCTGAGTGATATTTAGTATTTCATTGTTACTTTCCTATATTGGTATTGTTATCTCAATTGCATTTGATGCCCAAACAATTATCACATTGAAAACACCTCATTGCAAACAAACCATTCAGTGCATGCCAAGTGTTTGACGAATTGCCACAGTTCAGAATTGGGGAATTTTAGTGATCCTACTGGTGAGGGTCATTACAAAAATAATGCACAAGAAGAATATGAAGCATTACCTACGCAGTCCATCTCATCATGGAGACAGTTTGAGCAGTGGTCTCTTGATATGTTTCATGATGCCAATGGTGAAGAAGAAAACATGTGTGAAGAACAAAACATGTGCTATGAATAGGAAAGAGAGCCAAATTATATTTTGGAGGAAGAATCTTACATGTCCCCTTTGGATACATTCTTTAGTTTGGAAAGATATAACGGTGAATCTGCACTACATTTGTTCATGAGAATGATAAAGATCTATTGGGAAATACCTTCGGATTTAAGAAAATCAAGCAAGATTGGGTTGAGGGTGGATGACAAACAAACATATCTCTCAAGGACTACATAGACCTGAGGTTGACATACCCATCCTCCGAAGGTGATAGAATCTAGAACATCAATCTCAGTTAGGAGATCGACAAGGAGGTACCTAGCATCGTGAGCCCCACTAAGGGTGAAGAAGATGATTGCCCAAATTTCGTCGAACCAACACTCGATGATCAAATTGATGGAAATTTGGGCCCTATCGATGGTCCTTCGAATGAGCAGGCTCTACCAGTGCTTTATCAACTTCAGGAAGACACTATTGATGATTTCTTGCAGGAGCAACTACAGTTGGTTGACTATGGAGTTTATCCTTCGGTTGTACAAGCGTGCATGATTACAATCTCTCCATATGAGGAGCTTCCTCATGGAAACAACAAGATCTACCTGAGCTATGAGATTCCTCAAGAGATTGATGAGTGTGATCACAGGAAGGCTTTGGATCTGAGCACTGATGTATTTTATGTTTGGCTTTTATGGTGTGATGAACCTAAGTTGGCCTCATCCTCAAAGCATCTAATTTCATCAATTTCTTATGCAAATCATGGATTTGACATTTCGTCAAATAGTTGGCAGGCATACTGTCACCAAGCTTAATAGGATGGGTAGATAATTACGACTAGTTTGTTTAATATTAAAAGGTTGTTTCAATAAATTGCAGGTAAAACTAGATAGCATATAGAATTTTCTTCACTTTAATACTCCCCATATTTTCATATAAAGAAGTCTTTAACGTTCGGCCATCATACTACAAAGTTTGGACATTCTGGAAATACTAATTACTTTGTTATTTAAACTTCACTTATTCTGAAACTTAAATCTTCCATGGAGGTGACTCATCTTATGCTATTTAAGATTGTTTACAATATGCAAAACTACACCTTTTTTCATATGTGCATAGATATTGTAAATACCTTATTTACTGCGCATCAACCTTAATACCATTGCTCACGGCCCTTAAGACATTCAATTTCCTTTAGCCACTGATGTGATTTGGCTGTTTCCCTAAGTGCCTGTACATTAATTGGCAGCCAACCTGAAATTTGTAATTACTTCACGCGGCTAGAAGTGTGAGGATACTTGACGCGGCTGACAGTATTGTCACCACAAGTGGATAGCACATTGCCCGCAGATATGCCTCGCGTCTGCTGGAAGTGTTGGGTGTCCGTGTGGAAAGCCACTACCCATTTGCTACCACTGTAGTACGGCAGGCTCCCAAACGGGCCACGTTTCCTGTGTTGGCGTTAGATATTGGAGAGTGCCGTTTTCATATGCTGGCCGCGACTCCCATAGTATGGCGTTCAGACTTTGACAACTCCCTTCCTTATTTGTGTGGAGTTATAATTACAATCACTCTGCCTTCATAATATAAACACTGGATACAAATCAATCTGATGGAACCAATAATTCAGACCTCTTATGCAAGTCTTCAGTTCAACATAATCAGCTTCAGAATATTTCAGAACTTCTCGTATACATCAACACAAAGAAGCAACCATTGATTATACATCAGCAATCAAATGGAGATAATTGATCATACAACAGCAATCGATCGTGGATTAGATGAGGAAGAATCAGTCTTCCATCAACTAATTTGACCCTGGCTAGGGCACAGAAAGTAGGAACAATTCCCAAGAAGAAATTCAATAATCAATATTCAATAGATGATTTACTTCACAAATGAGCCTGTATTTATAACTCCTTGGTCTCCAAAGTTTCCCAAAAACCATCATCAGTTAATTGCCCTTTATAATATAAACTTCCAAAACATTATAATAATAATAAAGTATTATTATTATTATAATATCGTCTTAATATTAATTAATAACATATTGTTATTAATTAATACAAGTAATTATTAAATATAATTCTTATGATGATTCCTGCAACACCTGCCATACTGACTGACCAACATGCTCATCATTGCCCTGCCATAAATGGCAACTGCCAAATATAGACTTACTATAAATAGTAAGTCTCCAGTCCAAGAAACTGAATAACTGAATATCGTCTGGAGAATTGACCACTGCCGGTACTGCCCTGTTAGACATGGAAATTGACCAACTGACTTACTAAAAATAGTAAGTCTGTCAACTGGGACCCTCAAAACTCTGCATCAACTCACGAGGGTCGTGATGATGAGCTGACCCAGTCGCTGCCACAACCTGCTAAAAATAGGGTCATCACATATGGGATCCTGGTGACTTCGGACATGACAACGTTTATATCAGAGTGGCGCAACGAAAGCTTGATGGAGCTTTACTCTTCTCACTTACTTCCAGGTGCATGCGCGTTGGTCATGTTGCCACATGGGGGTTTCAATGGATACAGTTATCGGTGTCCACGCTTAGTTTGGGATCCTAGAGTTTTGATGACGGATTGCTTGAGGGCAAGCTATCTTTGGGCGATGAGGATTTGTAATGTCCTTAAATTATTAGTAAAATTATTTAATTGAATTAATTAATTAAGTGGTCCCAACATTTAACAATATTACAAAGGACCTTTAATTAATTAATAAAGGTAGGCCCAATTAATAAAATATTAAAATAATAATAATGTCGACCGGTTGTAAATCTCTAGACGCTTCTTGGAGGCCTTTATAAGGAGTGACTGGGCATTGTAAATCATCATGGATTGTATTTGACTTTTCTTTTTATTTTCGGAGGCTGAAGGCTA
This sequence comes from Thuja plicata, assembly GCA_018584345.1. Lineage (NCBI taxonomy): Eukaryota > Viridiplantae > Streptophyta > Pinopsida > Cupressales > Cupressaceae > Thuja > Thuja plicata. Next base: position 666,538 of record MU225533.1, read on the forward strand.
AAGATAGTTTGTGCGCAGTTTCGGAGGTGGAAGATCCTCCCTATTCTGTGATCGCAATTTCGGTGGTTCACAGCCACCCTAGTTTGTCGTTGGAAATATCATTCTGATATTTCACTGTGTGCTCCAAATTTGTGAAGTCTTCTATAGAAGACAAATTTGTAATCAACAATGATATCTGATATTTGTCTGAGGTTTACCTGATATAATCTAAAGTGCTATCATTATTGAATACAATCTCCTTGCATGTGCGAATCTTAATTGTTTTTCCATGGTGATTTAATTCCAACTTGTATAATATTTGTTTTTTCGGCGATATAATTGTATTACCATCCGGAAGGCAACAAACCTTGCATCATACGGCAGTTTCCATAGCGTGCGGACGGTGAAGGAGATCCCATTGTCATATGGCATCTCACGAAGGAAGAGCGAGATTGTAACTATCGCACGGTAGGACACATCGTATGGCAGACATGTCGTACGCAAGGAAGGAGGAGGCGACCGTACGGCCTAAACAAGCTGAACCATACAGTCATAGTACAACATAGTGCCGCCAATTAGCTTTGCCACCCAACATCTCGCATAGTCTTCGTAATGTTGCCATTCCCTATCGTAAGTCTGTTGGTGAGAGAGAGTATTGACAATGGTGGTGTACGGCTAGGGATTGACGCTAGAACATTACAAGCGGTTTGGTCTACCCACGTCACCATTCTCAGACAAATTGTGCCATAACATAATCACAGAAGGTAGTTGCACGGGTAAGGGGCATTACAATATGCTAGATGGTGTTGTAGCAATACTCACCTCAGAATCGCCTGCAACCAAAACTATCTAGGCCAAATATCCTCAGGGTCCCTTATATGTCGTGGTTAGCCAACGGGAGCATGAAGAAACATGTTTTCCACAACCTCATACATGTACTAGAAAGGGAACATTACACATTTGGGAGAGATTTGCTATAACTCCACCTATCACATGTCCAAGATGTCTCCTTTCATGGCTTTGTACAGTTATGAGGCTCCCAGCTTCATTGGTTCTTTACTTGGAGATAGTAGAGTGCCCAGTGCGAGAGATTTTCTATAGGAGAGCCAGGATATTATGAAGTCTTTGAGGGATAACATACAACATGCACAAAATTGGCAGAAGTTGTATGTTGATCAGCACCATATTGAGCAGGAATTTGAGGTAGGAGACATGGTATATTTGAAATTACAACCTTATAGGCAATCTACTCTTCAAGAAGAGTGGAGATGAGAAGCTTAAGCCCAAATATTATGGCCTATTCAAAATTGTTGGGACGGTTGAAGAGCTTGCTTATCCACTAGAGTTACCAACTGGCAGCAAAGTGCACAATGTCTTTCACATATCATGCTTTAAAAAGGCACTCGGGCATAATGTAATACCTTTAGTAGAGTTGCTCCCTTTTGATGAGAAAGGTAAATTGATACTAATACCCGAAGCAATGATTGATTTCAGGGAGCGTACTACCAGGAGACGACTTATCACTGAATATCTAGTGAAGTGGAAGAACTTACTAGTAGGGGATGCTACATGGGAGAATGAGCAGATTCTACAACATCCAGAGTTGCAATTGCTTGAGGACAAGCAATCTTGGGAAGGGAGGACTATAATGTCCCCTCATTGCACTTTATCAGATGGTTAATCCATTAGCCTATCTCTCAATCTTGATAGGCTAAGTGGTCTGGGTTAATGGACATTGTGTCCTGGTTAAGTTTGTGCAGGAGTTTCCACAGCTTTCAAGAGGTGTTTCTATTTTTAGCCAGGAGCTATTTTGAGTATTTAATATTTATAGTAAGTCGGTGGCCCACCAATTCTTTAGTAGTGTGGAGCTCCTACCTATATATGTTGGTGAGTTAAAGGATTTCGAAGAAATATTTGATTTATTGTCCTTATTAATCTTTAAAATGTTGCTTTTTAAGTCTCCATATCCCAATCAGACAAGGTTGGTTTAAAACGCGGGCCAATGTATATCCTAGGCATAAGGCTAATATCATGCCTTGAAAGTGGACACTTAAGGAGGGAGATATAAGGAGTTTAAAATAAAATTTCAAGAAACCTAAAAGGGGTGTGGAGTTTGGAGGGAAAATGATTTTTAAACTTGTATTGCCCTAATCCTCTCCCTTTCTTCTTTAAAAGAACATTTCTGCTCTCATTTCATCATCTTGTTTTTGGCAACATAACTAACTGTTGTTGGAGTGTTTCCAAAAAGGACAATCTTCTGGTTTGAGGACTAATACCCTCTACTGGGACACTGGTTTTAGGGGTCAAAGACCTACTCAAGCTGGTTATTGTTAAAAGAACAGAGTTTTAAAGTTTATGGTATGTGTTTGGGTGTGAAGATGAAGATTTTTAGAGTGTTTTGATGTGGGTTTTCAGTCTATAGTATGATGTGCACGGTTTTTAGCATGTTGGTAATCTTTCTACTATTTGGAGTGAGAAAGGGTGTGTCTGGTTTCATTTTCAGCGTGTTGGAGCTTATTGACAGATTTTAGGGAGTGATTATTCAGGGTCACTAAAGCACCTTTTGGATCATAACTCTTGGAGAGATTTAAATCCACTTCTGGGTATTCTACAATTGTGTTACTCTTGGCAATACACCATCTTTTGAGCTATCACTTGTGTTTTTTTATTAAGGTTTGATTTTATAATGCAAATTGCCCTATTCTAGAGGGTCGTACGCTTGCTCTTTGGCACATGAGATTTGGTGAATGTAAAAACTGCATCTTGGGTGGCTGATAAACACTAAGCTTGGGTGGTTGATAAGGACTAAGCTTGGACGTATATTGCTGCTAATGAAGATTTATTGAAGCTGGAAACTTTCTGAGCGTATATGAACAAGACGGAAGACATTCTCAAGTTTGATATATTGTAGCAGAAGTCTAATTCCAATTGTAGTTGAATGCAAATTTGATTTGTAATGGTTTTCAATGTGAATTGATGCAAGGAATGTTTATTCTCTTCATTGCAATGTTATTTCTATGTATTCAATAACCTTTGAATGAAACCTAAAGTAAACAACCAGCAAACTACTTGTTTGGTTCACATCTTGCAAACACATACCTCCAAAAAAAAATTAGGGGTGCTTGTGATGTCCCCAATTTTAGCAAGTATTGGCAGTGGCTTTGTCAGCTCATTATCACGACCCTCGTGAGTTGACACCTAGTTTTGAGGGTCCCGGTTGGCAAACTTGCTATTTTTAGTAAGTCTGGACTTACTATTTTTAGTAAGTCAGTTTGGTCAGTTTCTATTTCTGGCAGGGCAGTATCGGCAGTGGTCAGTGCTCCAGACTATATTCAGTGTGCAGTTCGTTGGCTGGGGACTTACTATTTTTAGTAAGTCTATTTGTGGCAATTGCCATTTTTGGCAGTGTAGTGGGTGGCTCTGGCAGTTAGTCGTCACCTGCAGCGGATATTGGATTTATTGCACGAGCTCATTTTTATTAATTAATTATTTATTAATTAATAATTAAAGTCATATTGTTATAATACTTTATTATAATAATATTTTAGAAGTTGTTAATTAAAAGGGCTGTGAACTAAAGCTCTTTTTGGGAAACTGTGGCCAAGAATGGATTATAAATATGGGCTCATTCTTGGACTTGGGCATTGAATGAATTATTATTTTATCTTGGTTTGTTTCTCTGAGGAGTTCTATTCGTAGAATCAGATCCCTTGCTGAGGTATAAGGGTTTGATACTGAATTTTGTATTGCAATTTGCTGCTGATGTAAAGCATATTGAAGGTGCTCTCTACTGTGTTTCATCTGTATCTAAGAGAGGATTTCTGAAGCATTGGTTTACGCACACTAAGAGTCCAATCCCTTTTGGAGTTGATGTTATTATCTTATGCATTATATAAAAAATTCTGGAAATACACTGGTGAAGGGTTTGGAAAAAACGTTTGCCTGTCGAATTGATAATTCGATCAAGGGAACCAGCACTTTGAATTGGATGTTCAATCCAATGAATTGTGTATTGTTTTGGTTTTTTTCAATCACGCAAATCATAGAGGCTGCATTTGAAGGCTAGCTTGATACCGCGGGTTGAGGGAATACAACGCAACATTGTTTTGGCAACGCCTACCTTAGCTTCCAGCAGCGTTAGCAATTCCAGCAATCACTGTCTTTCAACGCGCGGATATGGAAATGAATGTAACTTGTGGGGATGCCACGGCTACCATCTAAACCATGCGGCCAACACTCTATAAAAACTACAAGGTAGCTTTTGCATTTGCTTTGATTAATGTTTCGAAGGTTATTAGAGGATTGTGATCATCATACAATTTGATTTAATATTCTATATTTGGATTCAGAGGAGTTAAGCTTTTACCTGGCAATTTTGTCATTGCTTTGAAATATTGGAAAACGTTTTAAAAGAGTTTTATATTTAATTTCAAAGAAAGAAGTATAGTTTATTTTATCTTGTGAAGCATAATAGCTGAATTTGCAAAGAAGAGCCAGTCCGGCTCAGTACGGTGCTCATTACAATACATATGCAAGTGGAAGGGCTCAAGGGAAGGGTATGCCAAAATTGTCATCCTCTAGCACATGGTGGCTAATAATTGTATTGTTTTGGAGGTTTACTTTATGTTTTCAGTTTGGGAATTTTGTAGAGTTGAGGATCATCAAATATCAGTTTTCGATGGAGAGATGTTTTCCAAATCTCTCCAAGAAACTCTAATGTAATCTTGCAACCATATCATTAATAAAATCAACAACTTTCTCATAATTTGATGTGTTCAAATCAAAGTTCCCAGACTCGGACTCGGCAAGGTCGACTCAAAGGACTTGTGACTCGGCAAAACGCGACTTGGCAATGACTCGGTAAAGTGAAAAAAAGCCCTTGAAATTTAGAGATTTTTAAGGATTTAAAACTTGTTTCATGCACCCATTATTGAATAAAGCTTTAAGACACAATAACATCATCAAATAGAAGCTAATTTTATCACATACATAAACATACATCAATCACATAAGTACAAACGTAAATTGCAACTGAAGGAAATAGCAAACTTTGATATATAGAATTTTATAAATATTGTCAAATGTATATAAAACTCATGGAATATGAAATCCATGACATCAAATGTTCCAAACATATGTGAAAACAAAAACAAGACTATGGCTCTGGATCTAGCGCAGCCTTAGCCTCAGAGTAGCAGGTATCCCTCCTACAAAGGCGTCTGAGGTAGGTCCTAGATGACTAAACAACCATACTCTGTGCCTGTGAGGTGCCACTATGACCAACATCAGTTGTGTTTGCTCGTGCTCTATTCTCCTCCTCTGCCATGGCCACAGCCTCAGCCTCTATCCACCTGGTCAACCCACTCAAGGTCCTCATCAATGAAGACAGGACCAGTAGACTTAATGACCCACGCGGATTCTGGATCGACCTCCTTTAACGTGATCAGGCTAGTCACTATCCAAAATCTGTCTGGTTCTAAGATGAAGGTTGTAATGAACAAAGACTAGATCACTCAACCTCTTCACAGATAGTGTATTGCGCCTCTTCGAGTGAATGTGCTCGAACATACTCCAGTTGCGCTCACCACTTGAAGCGTCGCATGGCTAGCTCAATATGCTGATGGCAATTTTCAGAAGGTTTGGGGTTGTAGGCCCAAACGTTTGCCACCATCTATCTGAAATAAGGGAAAGAAAAACAAATCAATCTCATTTCCAACTTTAAGGCTAGATTATAAAATCAAATTATGCACTAAAGTTCTTAACATATATTTCTACCAGGTTGCATTCTGTCTGAGCGTCTTTGCACATTTGGCTTCCAAAAATCGCCCCTGTTGCATTATCAAATGCATCCATCTTGCGCAGTGTAGCTGCGGTATCAGTAGACATTCGTTGTACCACTAAATATAGCCCAATAAGAACCTCCTCATCTGCCTTGAAATCATTGCGGAAATGAATGCCAAATTGAGGTAATAAGCGACTTAATAGATGGGCCTATGAAGCTAGTTATGTCATCTCCTATCAATTATCTCCAAAATGGGACCATACTTCTGCTCATTTACTCCATATATGGATATAATGGCCAACTTGGCCCTATCCATGCCCTCATATATGTAGCCCATAGAGAGCTTCTCCCCATCAACAACTCGTCGGAGAACTACCAGAGGCTCAGTGACCTGCAAATATTGTTAAACAAAAATAGTTAAGTCACAAGTGTGCATGAAAATAAGCAAAATTGCAAAGTTGCAAAAAAAAAAAATATGCATATAAAATAATAAAAAGTAAATACAAAATATTAAATTGTAATAAATTTACATGCACGATCTCTGCACAAGGGGTCCAAAAACCCACCTCATCAGAAATGCAATCTACCACATCCATCCCTACAGTGGTCGTAGCATAGGATGAGGAAGTCGACTCCTCACCAACAAACATGCGCCTCAAAGATGCCTTTGATTGCATCATTGATTTTAATGTGATAAAATTTAAGGCGAATCTTGTGATACTAGGACGGGCCAACTCCTTTTGCCCCATGTACTACCTCATTATGCTAAGGACCAATGCATGATTGTATATAAATTTGCAGATGTTTTTGGCCCTATCAACGCATTCTTTCACCCATTCAAGCTTATCAATATCCTCCAATATGAGATCAAGGCAATGGGCTACACATGGAGACCAAAAAAAATTCGGGTGCCTCTCCATCAAAAGTTTACCTGCAGCAACATAACTTGCTACATTGTCCGTCACCACCTGCACCACATTTTCTTCCCCCACCTCACGTATGACTTGCTCAATAGCCTCACATGAGTATGTGGCATTTTTCACATGTGAGGAAGCATCAATGGACTTCAAAAAAATGGTGGATCTTGAAAATAAAGCAAAATAATGATCAATGATTAATCAATAAATCATAAATTACAAAATTCAAATATTAATCACTAAATCAAACTTTAAATTATTCAATGCATATAGGGAAGTAAAATGAAAAATTACCTCCACAGGAAACAAGAAAATTTAAAGGTGTCATATTCCTCCTATCGGTCCAACTATCTATCATGATGGTGCAACCCTTTTTGCTCCAAGACACTCCCCGGTCCTCTAACTCAACTTTTATATCCTCAAACATTTTTAACAAGAGGGGGTTGCTTAACTCAACATCAGTAGGGGCTTTAAACCCCATCCCACAAATGGTTACGGCATCTATCATGTCTTGCCAGTAAGGAGACCTGTCACAAATAGATTAAATAAATGTGTCCAAAAATTATTATAATTCATTACAATTAATCATTAGACAAAGCAAAGTTCAACTTCAAACTATAACTTTTAAAATTTAAATTTAAAGCAATCATATAAAAGAGAATAACCTGGCTGCAATAAATGGAATGTTGCAAAAGTACCAAAACTTGCAAATTGATTTTCTTGTCATGGACCTCCTTGTTCCAAATCATGCTCTCAAGCAAGGGTTGTGCACCAGGAGTAGTGCGTGGCACAAAATAATTGTCCAACCTGGATTTCTGGACTCTAGGACCAAAGCTAACAGTGCCACTAGAAAGAATAGAAGTAGAAGCACTAGCACTAGCACTAGCAGAAGCACTAGGATGAAAGGGAGGCATGGAAGAAACCTCTCCAACACAACCTGCGGATGCGGATGCAGATGCGGGTGGACGAGAACCAATATGAGTTAACTCCTCCAATTGCCTCTTCTTTGTTTCCATATTTTGTTTAAATGTTTCTAATTGGACATAATAGAAATGAACAGCCTCGGGAGTTGCTTTTGCACATGGCTTGGTATCATGGCCACGTATGCCGACAATATGGTAATTAAATCTATTTATGCCACCATGATTAATTTCTTTACAGAACATACATTTTGTTTGCAATCTTGTTCTACTAGGAAATTCTTCTGTATATTTCCAAACCTCATTCTTTTGATCATGTCTTTTAGGCTTATGAGGAGCCATTGGGACAAAATATTGGTCCCAAAACATGAAGGCTGCAGCAATAAGACAATTTTACAAACAAATTACCATTTGTGCATTATGTTTTATAAAGTTATAAACTAATAGATAAAGATCAACAATCCCTACATTTGTGCATTGTGTTTTTTTCTTGAAAATTTTCAAATTTCAAAGAAAGAATTTAGAAAAATCAGCAAACCTTGCATTTTTTTTAGAAAAAATTGTCAATACATGTTTACAATTTTTTCTAAAACAAATCTAGGGTTTGCTATTGTTTTGCTTCTCTCATTGAAGTATGCAATTTAGATTTGAATAGGAAACATTCATATTCAAGATTTGGAAAGTTAAACTTAAAAAAAATTACAACAAAATGAAAAATCCAAAAACATACAAAAAACACCAATAAAATCTATAAAATTTAACACTTACCTCTTTGAAATGAGTTGAGAAGTCTTTGCAACAGCTGCTATGGATTCCTTGATGCTCTTAATGCAAGTATAGTGTTGCCCCAATGTGATTTGTGGAAGCTTTTTAGCTCTTCCTCCCTGCTTTTTAGCTGCTATGGCCTCTTATTTTTCTTCCCATTTCTCACTTTTCTTCTCTTCTTCTCATCACAATGAAATAAGACACCTTTTAGGGTTAGAAGGAAGAGAAGAAAAAAAAAGTTAAAAAGTTATGTTTTTTTTTTCATTTTTAACTTGGTTGCTGTCAGCCGAGTCAGGAGGCTCGGACTCAGCAAGTCAGCCACCTGACTCGCCGTCTCGGCGAGTCAAGTGTCAAGCTCATCTGACCCGTCAAGAATGACCCAACTTGCTTACTCAAACAAGTTGCCTGACTTGCCGCAAGTCTGGGAACTCTAGTTCAAATAATTCCTTATAGTTCCTATTTGTGAGAATAGTTAATCTACGTTATTTTGTTGTTTAAACCACTCGTATCATGTATCTCAAATGTGATCAAGTTTAGTAAGAAGTCTGCTAGTCAAATGTGTAAAAACCTTAAGGAAAACTATGCAATCTTACCTCAAAAATCATCTAATTTGAAGACTAGATTTGCCAATTTTGTTCTCCTAAGTTTGGTCAAAGCATTGGAAACATGTATTCAGTTTGCAAAACACTATTTGACCTTTGTTAGCAAGAGAAAGATCATCATTCATTTCACTCCCTATCCTTGACTGCATCAGTTCCTTTGTTGTCTGCTTGAATAAACAAAAAACATTATGTGATGTCAGGTCTACTAGCATGAAACAAGACTTCGGTATTGATAGGACCCAAGCATGTGGCTCTAACTAAGACTAGCTATGTTTAACAATTGTGTGACTGATTTTTACAGGCCACTATTCCCATAGTTAGCATTAGCTAATATATGTTTACAGCATGAAGCAAAAGAATAACTTTTGCTATTAGAAACTGATCACTACTCACTAGATGCCAGTTAGTACACCTCTTTGAATGATTGGGTCTATCCTAAACCACCAACGCCCAAGCCAAGGCATCAAGTTAGGCAGAGTCAGTTAATCTGTCATGTCCCTGTTTCAAATAGGATTTTAATAATAATTAAATAAATAATGATAATAAAATTAAAGTATTAAACTTAATAATAATGTTAAATAAATAAACAATAATTTTAAAATATAATAGATAATTAAATAAATATTATAACGTAATATTTTAATACCATATAATTATACTATATTTACAAAATAAATAATAAATACATAAATATATATATATCATGATATAAATATTATATCTTAATGGTTTTATAATTATTTGGCAAATATATATATATATATCGAATATGAAATACATGAAATATATATATATAAACAAATAATGAAATATAAAACTATCATTACATAACCCAATAGTAACATAAGTAATAGCGACTAAAAACTCGTGACTTTCACTCATGGCTAAACAGCCAACTAAAACGTAAGTATATAAAGGCAATTGGAAAAAAAACAAGCGTCACCTTGGTAAGATATGCGTTTCAGTTTGCTGTTTAGACGTTTCTGTGACTTTCTCCCCATTACGCAGGTATAAAGAAACGATGGGAGCCTAAGATTAAAGGCAAGTGGGAGGTCACTTTCAACGTTTTATACAACCAGCATATATTAAAGCATCGAATCATCTTTTTTTTGCAGAGATAACCATATTCGAACTGAGGGGAGGATAAGAACGGATGGAAAGGGAATAGCATGATCAGTCAGCAAACACATTAATACAATCAGCAACTAACCCTGGTACAATCAGCAAGCCTTATGCATCTGGACTCCTTATACGTCAGCAATCCTGATAGGAGGATGTGGAGACAAGATTCATGCGGATTAGTTCATTGTTTGGGAGACGTTATTAATCCTTGAAAGATTATTAATAGTAGAGAGCATCCCCGTTGTCAAACCCCATTCAATTTAATAATTGATATAACATTTAGAGCTATCGATCTGATTAAGGAGTTATATCTGGAGTGTGCACAAGTTTATAGTGCAATACTGTTGTAACTTACACAGACAAATTGATATTTGATACGAGTGGTGGAACAATGTTTTGGTTTTGATATCCTGAAGCACTTTATATATCTGTTCAAGAGCTGAAGTACATATATATAAATAGAGAGAGAGCTGAAGATTAGCTTTTAAAGATAAGAACAGAGATATTAACTATGCAAGAGCTGAAGCACATATGTATATAGATAGCGAGAGAGCTGAGATTAGCTTATAAAGATAAGAACAGTCTACAGATATATTATTTATTCAAGAGCTGAGGTACATATAAATATATATAGAGCTGAAGATCAGCCTATAAAGACAGGGATAGAGATATTATAGTTTTAAGAGCTGAAGTGCATATATATATAAACCCTTTTGAGAAAATTAAAATAAGATAAACAATTCATTACAATATCAATCATTAGGGAGAAGGGCAAACATAAGTAATTTCATAAAGGATATTACCAATCAAAGTCCTAAATGAAAATTTTAAGGCAAATTTAGTGAGGTCCTAGTTGGGGACATTACAAGCAGTATCAGGGCATGATCCTGCCATCCAGCAAGGTAAAAGAAGATATACAAAAATCATTCGCTATGAAAAATTAATGCAAAGAACTTTTGGGAACATAAGTATGAGTAGAGCTCGAGCAAAGATATAAGTGAAATTTTGAGTAAAGATTAAGGCATAAGTGAGCAAAAAGTTTGTGGAAGATTTGAGAAGAGATTGTCGCAATTTGAAGAAACGATCCATAGCCAAAGTTGTGGAGAAAAAGGGTTATCCATCATCCGTTGTAGAAGCAACATTGATAGAGTATCCATAATTAAGGGAGAATTGTGAAGGGCACCCTATTGCAATGACATTTAAGGGAGAACTACTATAAGAGCACCCTACTGTGTTGTGATTAAGGGAGAACTGCTAAGGGCGCCCTATTGTTAGCATCTTTCCAAGGCTACAATTAAAGGAGACCTGTGAAGGGCACCCTATTGCAGTGGCAATTATGGGAGAACTGCTATAAGGGAACCCAACTGTACTGTGATTAAGGCTAAGAGCACCCTATTGCTACAGAACTGCTAAAGGCACCCTATTAAAGTGGCAGTTAAGGGAGAACTGCTAGAAGGGCACCCTACTGCATTGTGATTAAGGGAGAATTGCTAAGGACACCCTATTGCACAAATAGATAAGGGAGAACCGCTAAGGGCACCCTATTGCAGTGACAGTTAAGGGAGAACCACTAGAAGGGCACCCTAGTGTGTTGTGATTAAGGGAGAACCGCTACAGGCACCCTATTGTAGAAATAGTTAAGGGAGAACTGCTAAGGGCACCCTATTGCAGTGGCAGTTAAGGGAGAACCGCTATTAAGAATCAAGACACCCTACTGCATTGTGATTAAGGGAAAAACCACGAAGGGCATCCTACTACAAGGAAGAGATTACATATCTCTGAGAGAAGACATTCTTGGTGAATGTTGAAAACGTAAAATTTCTTGAGGACAAGCAATTTGAGGAAGGGCAGACTGTCATGTCCCCATTTCAAATAGGATTTTAATAATAATTAAATATAAAATACTATTAAATAAATAATAATAATAAAATTTAAGTATTAAACTTAATAATAATGTTGAATAAATAAACAATAATATTAAAATATGAAAATATATAATTAAATAAATATTATAACGTAATATTTCAATACCATATAATTATACTATATTTACAAAATAAATAATAAATACTAAAATGTACATATATGGGAGTCTAGGATTGAAGGCAAGGGGGAGATCACTTTCAACGTTTTATACAACAGCATATACTAAACCATCGAATCATCATTTTTTTGCAGAGACAATCAGCAATTCATAACTATCCAGATGGTAGCCATATTCCAACTTATAGGGGGATAAGAACGGATGGAAAGGGAATAGTATGATCAGTCAGCAAACACAATAATACAATCAGCAACTAACCCTGGTACAATCAGCAATACTTATATGTCTAGACTCCTTATATGTCAGCAATCCTGATAGGAGGATTTGGAGACAACATTCACGGGGATTAGTTCATTGTTTGGTAGATGTTATTAATCCTTGAGAGATTATTAATAGTAGACGGCATCCCCATTGTCAAACCCATTCAATTTAATAATTGATATAATACTTGGAGCCATCGATCTGATTAACGAGTTATATCTGGAGTGTGCACAAGTTTATAGTGCAATACTGTTGTAACTTACACAGGGCCAAATTGATATTTGATACGAGTGGTGGAACAATGTTTTGGTTTTGATATCCTGAAGCACTTCATATATCTGTTCAAGAGATTAAGTACATAGATATAGATAGAGAGAGAGAGCTGAATATTAGCTTATAAAGAGAAGAACAGAGATATTAACTATGCAAGAGCTGAAGCACATATGTCTATATATATATATATATAGAGAGAGAGAGAGAGTAGCTTATAAAGATAAGAACAGAGATAATATCTATTGAAGAGCTGAGTACATATAAATATATAGAGAGAGCTGGAGATCAGCCTATAAAGGCAGGGATAGAGATATTATAGTTTTAAGAGCTGAAGTGCATATATATATAAAGTTTAAACCCTTTTGAGAAAATTAAAATAAGATAAACAATTCATTACAATATCAATCATTAGGGAGAAGGGCAACCGGCAAACATAAGTGATTTCATAAAGGATAATACCAATCAAAGTCCTAATTGAAAATTTTAAGGCAAATTTAGTAAGATCCTAGTTGGGGACATTACATAATCTCTGTCCTGGAATAGGTAAGGAATTTAAGACAAAGACAGATCAACCAAGAAGTGGCGTGTACCACAAGGTGCAGAAAGAATAGATCCAACAAAGCATACCATATAGATTTAAGCCTACTTATGGCATGCAATTTGTATCTAGATTCAAGTTGTTCTATGATAGAGTATCTATCAACACTTTTCTTCTAAAGAGCCAATTTGAATCTATTAGCTGACATTCAAAATGGGAGACATTCAAAATGGGAGACCATCAATTTTTCATGTCATATAGAACTCAATTTCCTTGGGAGAACAGTAAAATAAAGGGAAGGAATTATTTGGAGTTCCTTACCTGGAACTTCTTCTGCTGATGAAATGGGTGTTAACAACTCATCTGACTCTACAACCTAGGAAGCAAAGAGTAATGAAATTGCTGTTAATTTCTAGAAATAAGACCTCAAACTTCATATGATTATTGAAAAGATTCAAAGATTATTGAAAAGATTCAAAGATTGATCTACAAAATAAAATTCAAATATCAAACTTTTAATAAGGTCTTTCACAAACTACCAAGCAGAATAATAAAATGAAAATGGGAACAATATAATATTCTTAATTTGATTTAAACTAATAAGTGCAATATCTCTAGTCAATACCTGAATGTGAAGGATACAGTGCTTAATCATTATTAATCAAATTGAAACACAACAATCTGATGTTTATTTTTAACAAGGAAATCTAAAATGGATTTCAAAAAAGAAGCAGTTTACCTAAGTTTAAAAATGAATTAGCCTTGTGGCAGGAACCTGACAACTAAGAGAACAAATTTTTTATGTCCTTTATTCAAAATTTGGACTGGAAGAAAAGAGATGCCATAATCAACACAGAGAATGCTAACCAAAATTTGAAGTAATTTGATAGTGTCATGCAAAATCTTAAAAATTATTGTTATAAAACAAAATCTTCTAGTGTTTTCTAGAAAAAGATAAACCTTGAACGAGAAACTCCCTAATTGAATTCATTGGCCAATGTAATGTCCCCAATTTTTATAAAGTGTTTTAATTAAGTGGTCCTAAAATTTAAATAATATCATAAGGACTTGTTTAATTAATTAATTTAATTATTAAATAAAGGGGCCAAGATAACAAAATAATAAAATAAAATAATGTCGGCCTGTGACCTATTGTAACTTTCTAGATGCTTCTTGGAGGCCTTTATAAGGCTTTGCCTGGCACCGTAGGTAATCATATTAGAGTTATCTTTCTTGTGTATTTGCGATTCCAATTGGAATTAAGCCTTGTGTGCAGATTCGGAGGTGGAAGACCCTCCCTAGTCTGTAATTGCAGTTTCGGTGGTTAACAACCACCATAGTCCGTCGTCGGAGATATCGCATCAGATATTTCACTATGTACTTCATTGTCAAATTTGTGAAGTCTTCTTGCAAAGACAAATTTGTGCATCTGGATATAATCTGAGAATATAAGTCTCCAATTGATAGCAATTCATTTATATGGTTTGCATATGTTTTGATCTACGATCTATTGTGTTACCTTGGATTATAGTAATAGTTATTCATATTTCTGAATAGATCGAGTATAATATTTATTTGTCAGGTGCCGAGTGACGAGTGTCGAGTGTCGAGTGTTGAGTGTCGAGTGTCGAAGGGTGTCGAAGGGTGTCGAAGGATGTTGTAGAACTATTTTGTGTTTTTTGAAATGTTGTGTTTTTTTGTATTTTGGAGATATATAATTTTTATTTTTTTTTCAACACTTCAAGAAATAACCAAAATGCAAGCGAATTACAAAGGAAATTATGAAACCAATTCCTCAAGCGTCTCCAATTTATTTGTAAACTTTTATTGAAAACTATTTACAATTGCAAACTAAGAACAAACTGAATTTTTATTGAAACCTGGTAACGATCTTGGGTGCTGGTAATTAATTTGCAGATTGATGTTGATTGATCCAACACCTACAATGCTGAGATGTCAACGTTGAACTCTCACGCCAAACCTTTCTATGCAAATCGATGTCCTCCAATGATTAACGGCAGTTCTGAAAACATTGATGGTGGCTATACAAGATGACGACAGCCTTTCTGCAAAATCCACGCTGATATAAATATGGGGCCTGCAATTCAATTCACTGAATCCACACACAATAATATTGATCCCTCAACCAAATGAAGCACACTCAACTGATGATATTCAGCCGCTGAGTTGACACAATTCACTAGCTAGAGTCGCTGATTCAAAGTATCAAAATCATGCAAGAATTGTCCAAAACCTACAGATGATATTCTACCAAACCCTTGTGTAGTCTCTCTTCACAACAATGAAAATTCATAGGCAAATGATAATGGTTCGATTTTTTCCCCTCAACCAATGTATACTTCTTCATAAAATCAAACTAGTGCCTTCTCAAACACACTACGCATAACTTACATAGCATTGGCTTGCAAAAACATAGGAAATTCAAACATTTGAATTAATATTAAATATCATGTCCTCCCTCCTTAAGTTGGCGCCATATAATAAGCTCTTTAATGAGCAATTAATGATTTGGCTATAATATAAAATTTCAAACTTTATAATTAATTAAGTTAGACTAAATTAATTATCATTAATCCCTTAATCATTTCATCCATTAAAAACCAAGCCAACTCCAACTGTTCTGATAGGCCCATCACCAAATCACCCTGCCACAAATAGTAACAAACCGGAAATGAACTTACTAAAAATAATAAGTACCTCAATATCAAGCAAATGAAGAAAACAGAGACAGGATCCCAAAACCTGATGACACTGTAAATGCATAATGTCGCCAATACAAGATCAACTAACCAACCAGAGACCCCCAAGACATCACATCACCCCACGAGGGTCGCAATGATGGACTGGCATCATCAAACTTTGCCTCCTGCTAAAAAGGGGAGATTACAATCCACCCTTCCTAAAATTGCTTGTCCCCAAGCAATCTGAAAAACAAATAACACTCCAGTCCACCCGAATCCCAAGAGTAAAATTGTGTAATGTCCCCGTGATCAACAACTAGCTCCTGTAACATTATCCCGAGTACAACTGATAGAGCCTGCCAGACTAAATCAAATCTCACTATCGATGTCACGGGAGTGAATATCTCATAGGGAAGCAACTCGAAAGGCTGACAAAGCTTGCTTCCCCAAACTGGAGCATGGTGGAGCCTCCTTAATATCAACATGGGAATAGGCATCCACTACAAGTGATCTCATCCTGTAGAGTTGCCTTCATCAATGAAGTTAGTTCAACGGGGTCATGGTCATCCCACTCTCTGAAGCATCTATCTATTTCCTTTTCTTCCACAAATAGGTTTTTGGGTCCTCTAATCTCAATGGTAAGTTTTGTTAATGTTCTCAGATTATAGCAAGAAATATACAATCTATAGAGGTCTTTCAATTACTAAGACACAAGATATAATAAATATTCTCAAGTAAAGAAAGATAATACCCAGATTTGAAGGTCTGAATTTATCCGTTTGTTGGCTTCAAATCTGCACTTTGTATTCTTCAAATTAGTCCTTCAATGTTGTCCTCAATGACTGTTATGAATCAGCTCTTGAAGGTCTTCAATTCGCACTTCTAGGGCTGCTCCAATTTGCCCTAGTTCGCCTTCTTGATCTGCCTTAATTCGCCCTTTTAGGGTGCTCTAATTCTGCCCTAATTTGACCTTTAGGTCTGATTAATTTGTCCTTGAATTCTGCCTTAGTTTTTCTGCTCTTAGTAGCCTCCAATCTGCTCTTTAATTCACTATCAAGGTCTGCTCCAAATTGGTATAGTTCGCACTTCAATATCTGCTCTAGTTCGCTCTATGGATCTGCTCTTCTTCTTCC
>MU225533.1:692390-707706 GCA_018584345.1 Thuja plicata
TTTGACAATATATGCATATGCAATAATCGTTTTTTTTTTTTTTTTTTTTTTAAACGCTAAAGAACTTAAAATGTTTGTATACGTCTTAGAATTTTAACGATTTGATATACGGATTCAATTCAGAATCGCACTATCATTAAAATTTCTAAGCAAAACTTCGCAGAGTGGCGCAAAATTTTAAAATAGAATTTAAAATCTATCACTTATACAAAATAAGCTTAACTTTAGGCGATCGACCAGAAAAGATCATTCTTAATTTGACATTGGAAGAACGCGAAAGACTGCTCACAACGCTACTGAAAAACCAAGGACGCCAACCAAAACTGGAAACCAGAACAAGACGCAAAACAAAGCGAAAAAGAGAAAAACAAGAAAGGACTTGGCGTTTAGTTAGAAGAAAGAACAATCAAAATCAAGGGATGACTGATTCCATTGAAAAATATTCCTTCCATAACATCGACACGCTTAGAGAAAAACTCCTAGCAATCAACTGAGAATTGCGTAGGGTTGCCCCAATTTTGGGGAATGCAAAATTGAGGACAACAATTACCATATCAAACATTACATGAATTGAAGGACAATATCTGAGACAGCAATTCTATCACTACGTGCAATATTTTCTTACATTTCAATGCATACATTTAAGGATTACATCCAGCATAGAAATATAACTGCAATAATAGACTATAAGAGAAGATGATCTTCTATATTAATCTTCCATATCTAATATAGCAGGGATCATAGTGATCATTGGACTAAGTGCAAATTTACCTACAAGATCAACTCACTAAGGATACCCCTAATTTTCTAAATCAAAGATAGCAATTTGCATTGATACTAGTCATTTAACTTATCATTGACTTAATATTATCCATTACATGGGCTTATAGAGGTACTGGGTATTGTAATTCATAATAAGTATAAGGAATTCAAGTTAATTGTCCATTAATTCCAAGATATCCTTAATGGGGACATTACATTACCCTAGGTAATATGTGTGTTTGCTATGTAACTTCATATCTTCTTTCCTGGTGTATTAATAGTTATCCACGCCTCAGTAACATCTAGCATATGCTGCTTCACTGTAGATATAAATTGTGCATTTTAATCTACACTGAAGATTTATGCTCAAAAACTGATGATTCAAACCAATTGTGAAGCCCAAACATGATTCCTGAATGAATTCATCACTGAATCCTCTAAATTAGATCTCTCACCAACATAGACGATGTTCCTTGCAAGGGTTTTTGTCCTCAAAAACCTACAAGATGAACAAGTTCAACCAGCCAACTCTCAAAATATTAATCCAACTCTATCCAAATGAGTTCAACAACTATCTTTTATGGACCCACAAAACCCCATGCCCTGCCAAGACGTTCACCTTTATTATAATTTAAAAAAATCTCATCTCTCCCCAAAATTGGTGCTTGCCCCAAGAATTCAATTTATTTAATATTTCCCCAAAAAGCATTTTTTATTTAACTTGGGCACTCATATAGTCAAATAAATCAAATAACCATAAATTTAAATATTTAATTTAACTTTATAACTTAATGTTATTTAAAATAAACACATTAGACCACATTAAAACCCAAGCACCAAAATACAAACATCTATTGTACCCACCGACATTCCCAAAATAGAAACATTGTCAACTGACCAAGTTAGTGTCCAACTTGACACTAACTAAAATAGTATGGGGAAAACTATTGAAAACCACTCCAGAAAAGGGCATTATGTGAAACTCAACTAACTGAGCTCAATGCGAAATCTATCAACACCAAATAAGTTGGACCAAAATAGTACCTTGAGTCCCTTAACCCAAACTCCTTAGCCTACAAGAACCTGCTAAATAGGCTAACGGACACCCTAGCAGAGTGCTTAGGAAGGGGACATTACCATTTTTGCATGGACAAACCCAAATCCCCATTTTTTTTTACCGAACCCCCAAACCCAAACCCGCACCAATACCAGGACCTATAACTTAGCAAGTTACAATAGTAACAAACACAGACAACAAAGGTTGCAACATGCAATATGAATTTCTATTCCAAAATAGACGATTACAATAATCAGCTCAACAACTATTGACAGATTAAGTACAGATAAATAGACCTCTTAGATGCATTAATGAAGATGACGGATGTCCAAGAGATCATAGATAACACAATTAGAAGGTGTGTTACTCAATCAACTCCCTTGATGAGAGAAGGGTAGGACTTAATTGTCATTCATCAAAGGTTGATGGGGTAATTGTGGCACTTGGTGATCTTAAATCAAGGTAAACATATGTCACTATTAGAGTAACAAAGTAAAAAAAAAAACCGACCTAAGTAGATCGCTAAAATAGTTTATCCTAGGTGCATTATCCTAGGTGCATAAAATGCAACAAAGAAAATGACTAAATGCAAGAAATAAAATAATCCACCAACAAATGCCTTAAGAATATAACTTTGGTTGCCAGGTAATTTTTCATCAAAATATATTAACTTGCTAAAAGAAAATTTGCTGCGTCTTTCATAACTGAAGAAAGGTATTCAGATTTACAAAGAAAATTTGAAAATGAAATATTTACCATAAGAACAATTTAATTACCTCCTGTACATCATCGATAGTGTGTGAACATAAGGGAATACCGGCAAAGGTTTTTACTCTCAACTGCAGTAATTGATCAACTGGTACATATCCATCAGGGCGAATATTCAAACCTAATTTCTCTGCCCTGTGGCGAAGAATAGTAGACCTGCAAATATAATTGCCTGCTTTAAAAAGTTTAACTTCAGAACAGAGATTAGGATCTCATACATGCAAACCTTAAAAAGTATATGGATAACTCAAAATCAACACAGTTGTATTACTACAATGAATCCTCTGTAGCAATAACCATGCTAAACAAGTGAAGAAAATGAAAAATAGATTCAAAGTTGTGCAATGTCAAAAGACAGTAGTTTGTCATTTTCCTCAAACCCTAACTGTGTTTTTTTCTTTTTATTCTGCTGCTAAAGTTGTCTTATTAATTACTCTGCATTCTCTTTGTACTCAAACATACTATAATATATAGTTTCAGAGAAAAGAAGCATCAGGAAGTAGGATCTCATTACTTAAATCAATTATGCTCGGATGGAGCCCTCACCCCCCTAACTGGTTTAGCAAATTCTCCTTCGTTTGGGGAGATCCGGATCACACTGTCAGGTATCTGGGCATACCGTTTGCAGTTTGACCCAGTCTCAAAGAGATGTGTATTTGGATCCAGGAGAAAATAGATAAGAAGATCAAGAAATGGAATAAACAGCACCTTACTTTGGCAGGAAGAGTACAAGTCTGTCAGAAAATCCTATCTTCATACAACATTTATCATGCTTCCTCGTGGTTTTTCTGCCAATACCAATTCAATCATATTCAAAAACAGATTAGAAGTTTCTTATGGTCTAATGGCAAGGGCAATAAGAAACGGCATGCTGTGAAATGGGCCTAGTGTTGCATGAGCAAAGACAAAGGTGGTTTGGGGCTAAAAGACCTTAGAACATAGGGTGTATCCTTAGCAGCCAAATGGATTTTTAAAGCCTTACAAGGGAATGAACCCTGGAAGGTGTTGGTGAGACACAATATCTCTAATCTTGTTCCTTCTCGGAATCAGTCATGGACGGGTCTTCCATTGGTGGATATCATTGCCGGTAACTTTCCTGTTAAACCAGCAGGCTCTGCTGTATTCATTTCAATTTGGAAAGCATGGGATATGGTAAGAAAGTATATTACGCATAATGGCATAATTGGCAAGAATGATAAGGTATGTGGGGAGAGGTCTATATGGTGGAATCTGAAGCACAATAATAAACCATTAGCTCTCCTACAGGGCTGCTCTGCTAAAACATGGGCTGATAAAGGTTTGAGGACCTTCAATGATATAATCAAGGAAGATCACATGATTTCAGGGCAAGAACTGCATGAGACATTATATTCCCCTCACCCAATGGAGAATTTTCACTATCTTGAGGCTTGCCTGCTCTTCTCTTGCCCTTCCTAAACCTTGTGTTTCCCTTGATAATAGATTCCTCAACTTCATGTAGCCGGATGGGTCCCCTCTCCCCTCTGTCAAAGCCAAATCCATTTACTCCTTTCTATCTGATAAAAATGGATATTATCTCCCACCTTTCTGCTGCTTGGAACCAATACAGTGACCTGGAATCTTGGCAATTAGCTCTGTCATGCTTATGGGCCAGACCTCTTGAACCAAAGAAAAAATGCTTCATTTGGAGTCTATTGCTGCTGAAACTCCCAATGCTTAAACCTGATGGTGATCTGAATTTCTGCCCTCTTTGTAGAATGCCTGAATCCATCAAGCATATTTTCTTTGATTGCTTATTTGCTAAAGAAGTGTGGAATATGTTTCATATTAAATTTGATGTTGATATTTGTCCTGTAGATGTCATTTTGGGAGAGGTCCACTACCTCAGGAAAAGCACTAACCTTTTTTTAGCTACTCTTTCTTGTGAAGTTCTTTGGTTATTATGGAAATCTAGGAATAATGAAATATTTAATGGTTATAATAGAATCCTTACTGAGTCTCTGTGGAGGCTCATAGTTCATGACATTGCATGGCAGGTTTCAATTACCATGAGGATCGCCAAGGAAAAGTTTGAAAGTCTGCTCTGCGATGGCACTGTGAGAGTTTTCACTTGGGAAATCTCACAAGGACATACCTGGACCAGGAGAACGAAAGAGAGAACCCAGGTCGAGATTTTGGATTAGAGAACTTTATGGCAGAATTTGAAGAGCAAAGGAGGAAATCCCGAGTAAATCCTGCTATTCCAGTAGAGGTTGTTGATGTTGTCCCCTTGACAGTCGTACCTGAAAGCGTTGCCCTTCAAAAAACTGTTGCAGCTGAGATTACTATCTTCAGGAGATCAGATGGCCCACTCCCGTGGGAAGCATGGTTCAAAGAAATACAAGGATTTGTTTATGATGACAAATAAATGCTTTGTAATTATAAAGGATCATATTTTTGTATTTTCTAAACTGAAAAACAGTCATATATGTAACTAAAGCATGACAGCACTAGGGAGTTTTTTGTAGGACAGCTGATTGTAGTATCATAATGTATCTAGCATAGACACTCTAACTATACAGGGGGTAATCATTTTGATGTGATAAAGATGTAAAGAGCCTTACTTATATTTAATAAAAAAAAATCATCCATGACTTACATTTAACATTAATGATTTAGGCAATCCCAAGCTTGGGATTAAAGAATATGTTATTTAGATGCCATGTTTTCAAGGCTTGGAACCAAGAGTTTTGCCATGAAATCCCAAAAGTTAACCATTTGAGCAAAGCCGACTTGACATGTTCTCTATACATCTTGGTTTGCAAATAATTGCTTGGATTGAAAATTCCCAAGTCACTAGGAGGGGTATGTTGCTTACATGACACGTCTTCCAACAGTTTGAACTCAAGGTTTTGCCCTCAAATCCTAAATGATTTACCAATTCAGTACAATACAGTTAACAATGATCTTTATGTTTCTTGTTTGCAGACTATCTTACCTGTTCAGGCCCTAGGGCATACCGATTCAGTTCTGGTCTGGTCCAACCAAGGTGCAGGCCAGGGTCCCACCATACACCTGCAAGTCTATCTAGGATAAGCCCAGCCCCCAACCAAACCAACAACATATCTAGTGAGTTTTGATGCCTAGGCAGCGAATTTTCAATTTAGTTTTTTAATTATATTTCGACTTCCAACTTCCAAAACCCCAAAAACACTCCCCAAAACTCTAAAACGTGGACTTCAATACATGTTAAAGACAAAAACAAAGTCATTTCTCTTATTGTGAATGAAAAAAATAATAATATTCATCCTTACTAAACTTTCATTCTTGCTTGCCATTGCATGAATCGAGTTGAAGATTGATCAGTGAACATTCCAAAATGGTCAGTTTGCTATTCCTACACATTTGAAAGAGCTCATTTGTTGCCAAGGAGATCATAGAGGAAGATTTCTACAAAAGGGGTAGGGTTTTTTAGAGCTTTTGGGGTATATTTCTATAAATGAACTCTCTTGTTTTGTTTTTAATTTTTTGCTCAGTTTTCAATGTTTCTTGAAATCTATAACAAATGCTTCAATTTTTTAAAATGACTTAAATTGTGTGTGTGTGTGTGTGTGTTGATTTCATTTGTTTCAATTATACAAATGTGTTGTTTATTTGTAGTGTCCCATCTAGGATTTTACCCAAGTTTTCACTTTCTTTTCCCTCTGAGTTATTTTGTCAAACAGTTTGCTTGATAATTTTCTTTTGAAATGGAGAGTTTCAGCTTTATTGTAATGATATTGGTATGGGCTTGAAAAGCATTCCTGCAACTTCTTGATCAAATAAAATGACAAATACTGATTGAACATTTATACTTGCACTGAAATAATTCAAATTTTAAACCACAATACAATAATGGTAAAACAATTTCCTGACCCTTCATCGCTTTTCCATAGCTGTAGATGAATTCACAATACTCGGAACATTTTTCAGCAGACATGCCTCATATATTTGAATCAGGAATGGTATTCTTGTCTTCAGTCATAAAGGATAGCAATTGTGGAATACCCAGGCAACTTTGAACAGCAGTTACAAAATGTCCCCATCCTTTACATTACAGTGATTACACCAATGCTATTTCACATTGTGTCAGCAAAGTGTTTCAATCTTGTAAGTCTTTAGGAGAGACAAAATTTCAAGAGTGTATTGAAAGATCATTATTGGAAATTTGGAAGTAGGTAGAAGTTGATAGTGATACAATTATTCACGTGATGAAAATCAAATACTTTCATGCCATCATAATGATTCTTCTAATAAATGATGCATCCTTACAGATATATTGGACAGTACCAATCACAGCACCTTGGTATAACTGGAGTCATTGGTTACGAAGAAAGCTTTGACCAAGTAAAATAATATTGTCGCTATGTCTCAGTCGATATATCCCCAAAGTGCTTAAGAGAACGGTCAAGTATCTATTCATAATAGAAGGCAAAGAGAACAGAGTTCCTCATATCGATAGGAACATCCCCATAACCACCATCCAAAATTGGAATGTTTCAGCGATGATATTAGAAAGGTAGCAACGATGATCAGTAACGACATATCATAAGAAGAATATGAGCAACTAATAATAGCAATCAAACAAATATATCAGTAAGCAAAGAGAATCGGCGTCATCTATTCATCCCCGCCATTCTTCATTGATAATTCTATGAACAAGCAGATAGATATAAGTCCCTGGAAAAGGATCCCATCGTAATCATCTAAAATCACTCTGTGCGGCAGTGCCTTTGTGTAATGGCAATGGAATTAAATTCAAATATTATTGTTAAACAATGGACCAAACACCAAATTCACATAATATGAACAGAGGCACTTATAATTCATCAGGTTCCTTTATTTCATAGCAGTGATTGAAGAAATCAGAGATTATTGAATGAAGAACAAAACAAACAGTTCATATACTTGGGCCACGATTAAAGGGAAGCATAGAAGTTGCGACTATGTTACATAGAAGAACCAGTGATGGCTTATTCAGAACAACAAACATGCACTCAAAAAACTATAGTCGGCATACTTGCGGAAGTTTTTGGAATAAACATGTTATAGAATAATCAATTGACAATGTAATGTTATTTTACTTCTGATTAGCTTTGGGTATTTGTCGATGGTTGGTACTATTAACCAACCGCCTGACACTATGTATGTAATTATTTCCTATCGGAAGGTAGCATTGTCAGGATTGTATACATCGCATTAGGAAATAAAGTTGATATTTTTCTGCCATGTTATTGTGAGTATTACTCTTTTCTGGTAATATTGTATGGTATGCTCTAGTATCTTGTTTACTCTTCGTAATCAAGTAGTTCCCTTTAGGAGTAAACATTTTGGCATCATTGTCGTACGAAGCCTGGAGATCTACAATGTGCAAAAGAATGGCGGCAAGCTGTACGACAATGTAAATGGACTGACCCTACGAACAACCAAAAGTCTCTGAATCCGAAGAGGAAGAAAATCCCATAGAGGAAAAGTTGACACAAGACCTTAAATACTTATGGGGAGCTTGTCATCTCGTCAATTCACTCAAAGCCTTCCACCAAGGGGTCCTTGAGAGCAAAGTCTGAGAAGGGTTAAGGGTTAATGCAAATGTTGAGTATCTCTTGGAAGCATTGCCACGCTTGCTCGCACATAATCTAATAACCCTTCAGGATATTCGAGAATACAGAGACCGAAAATTCCATTGGCAACAAATACTACAACAATACGAGGAAAGGAACTAGAGGGAGGAGGAAGAGCCTGACAAAAGTAGAAGTCGTACCTTTAGCAATTCCAACAATTAATGCATCTTCAGCCAAACAAAGACAAAAGAAGACGTATTGTGCATACTCGGGAAGAGAGGGAAGGAGAAGCATCGGTGAGAAGATACTTTGAATCAAGAAACAAAGTGAAAGGCGATGATGATTATAGAGAATCATCGAGGAATCTCAAAGCCCACCACGAAGCAAAAGTTAGTGTTAGCCGAAGCCGAAGTCAAGAGAGGCGGGAGCCACTTGGCGGGGAAGGCACAACATGATATACGTGGCATGAGTAGGAGATTGCCAGAAACCTACCAATCCTTGATGAGGTAGGAGAAGATCTTGCCGACCAAGATAACAATTTGTTCATACAAGCAGTGTCAATTGAGGAAGACTCAAATACCGACTCCACAAAGAGCAACCTGTCAGTGCACTCTACACGTGGTGAAGATGATGAAGAAAGGAACTTTGAAAACGAAGTTGCCCAGATATTTGCGAACACTTTGCACAGCATTGAGAACTTGTTCATAAAAAAGGAACCAAAAACAAGGGGCATGGGCCAAAGACGCTAAGGAGGAGTGAGATGAGGTTCAAGGAAGGTCACCAAGGTACAAGCGACACTTATGATGGATGTCTAGAAGGCTCGCACATGGCCAAGAGTGCATAAGAAGCATCGGAATGTGAGTGAGAGCAAAGTAGTTCACTCGAATTCACAGTACACAATACATACCATTCCAGAATGGTGACCCCCCTGACAAGTCCTAGCCTAGATAGGCAAAAACTCCCTACATTCTACGGGACTAGATCAGAGGATAGAGTGTGGTATTGCAAAACAAGTGAGACCGTATGATCCACAAGTGGGCAAGTGGATAGAGATTACTAGCTAATTCCATTCCCTACCATGTTGCGAGGAATAGCCATCTATTGGTTCTCAAGTTTAGATTGAGAAAAAATGGAAACTTGGGAATATTTAAAGAAGGCATTCCAAGAGGAATTCAAACTCCTAGGGGATGACAATGAGATTGTGGCCGAAATCTATAACACTAAGAAAGGGAGAATGAGAATGTAGAAGCTTACAATCGTAGGCTCAAAGAGTTAATTGGCAAGATGGAGGTCCAGCCAGTTGACGGATTGAAGAAGTGTTGGTTCATTGAAGGATTGATTTGATCATTGAGGAAAAAGATGAAGGTAGTACCCTCGTCCTCATACATCAATGCTTACAATTGGATGATGGACATCAAAAGTGAAGCCAAAACATTGTTGGTCAAGAAAAGAGTCAGTGATGTAGATAGTACAGAGGGTCATGGCAGTGACACTGAATCAAAAACCATACAAGCCCTCCGAAGGGATATGGTGTGCATGATGAAGGAACTGAAAGCGGAGAAAGATAACTCCAAGGAAACCAAAGAAGTGTGGTGCACCGACTATAAGGTAGAAGGTAAAACAAAATCCACCTATCCAAAGAAGTTGTTTTAAGACATCTGCCAAGTAGTAGTACATTCCATCAAGGAATGCTTGTACAATTAGAAGACAAGAAGCACAAAAATGCTCTTTGCACAAGGGGAATAGACAACCCCTGCCATCTACACCACCAAAACCACCAACCAGTGCAAATGCAACTCTTGGTGGATACTGTAACAAGAGGCGAGGCAACAATAATAATAATAACAATAGTGGCACATGGATCAAAATCCAATATGACACAAAAGGAAGACCAATGATCTAGTGTCGCAAGTGCAGTGAATGGGGTCATTTTGCCCATGATTGCCAAAGTGGTCAAAATAACTATGGCTTGCTATGCAAGTGGTGTAGACCTAGGAGACATGAAGACATCAACTGCCCGATGCAGAAAGGGGTAAACATTCTAGAAGTGGAGAAGCCAAATGAAGAAGTACTAGTGATCACTAGGCTACAAACAAATAAGGCAACCTACTCAGATCTCGGTATGGAGAAAGAAGATTGCGAGAAGCCAAAGCTAATGTGGAATGAGCAATGGCGGAAGAAAGAATAGCCTCAAGTGAAACTACCAATACGTCACTACAATTGGAGTCTGAGAAAAACACAATGAGGCAGGTGTTGCAAACAACAATTCCTATCCAGGTGACAAATCTTCTACAAACCATGCCACAATTAAAAATGGAAATTACAAATATAGTCGGTGACATAGTCAACTTGGAGCAAACAAGTTGGAGGAACCACTACGTGAAGGCGACGTGACCAATGATCCCATGCTATTGGCAATGAGCATCGAGAGAAAGTCAACCGTCGTTGAAATGGAGATTATGAGAAGAAAATTGACAAATACCATAGTTGACGGAGGCTCCAGAGTAAATGGACTGCCAGGAGAAACTTGGAAGTGTCTCAAGAATCCGACACTCTAGCCGCCAACCTTCCACTCGGTGGATACTGACCAGCATGGCATCAAGCATTGGGAACACTAATGGCACAAAAGGTGACAATCGCCACACAACACTTCTTCCTCAATTTCGCAGTCATCCCAATAGAGAAGGCCTACCATACTCTCCTCGGGAGAGGTTCGTTGATCTCTACTAAGGCAAATCACAACTAGAAGTGAAATACCCTATCCATTTAAAGTGAAGAATGGAAGTATTTCATCGACCTGAGAAGTAAGGTGGTGAGCGAGGAATTGGCATCCTCCGACTAAAAATGTGACAAGGAAGATTTCAAGATCGATCAACAAAGGACAATGGAACCAAATGATGAAGGGGTGTTGGAACTAAAGGACTGCTCCAAAGATGAGACTGGCTCCCTCAATGGCTTCTCTTGCTGGAAGATGGAGGATTATGAGATCTTCCAACTTGAATGTAGCATGCTACAAATCGAGGAGATAGACGAAGTTGATGAAGGGAGTTTTCCTCCACAGTATGCAGAATATAAAGGAGTGGTACGAGTGGACGAGACCATTGCACATCATTTTGATTGAAACAAGACCATAAAATATGAAGAGCTGAGTATGAAGAAAGTAACTTAGGGGATGAAGATGGTCCCAAAACAATTTTGGTAGGGGATGACTTGAACACTCAAGGCAACAATATTTAAAATTTACATGGAGTACAAGGACACCTTCACGCAAACTTATAAGGACGTGAAGGGGATACCACCGAAGTTGTGTGACTGTGTACACAGAATTCCCCTCATACCAGGTGCACAACCCATACAGAAGAGGCCTTACCAAATGAACAACAATTACACTAGCAAGGTACAAGAGGAAATTGAGAAAATTTTGGAGGTTGGCATAATATTTAAGGTAGAAACAAGCAAATAGATCTCACCCATTTTCATATCACTCAAAAAGGAGGCGAACCAGATATGTGTGTACTTTAGGTGCTTTAATATCGTCACAATCAAAGATCCCTTTCCAATTCCATTCAGCAACACAATATTGGAGGAAGTTGTAGGCCATGACTCTCTTTCACAGTCAAAGATCTCTTTCATGGATGTGTTCTCAGGGTATAACCAAATCAACATTGCAGAGGAAGACAAACTGAAGACAACCTTTGTGATGGAAGATGGGGTATATGCTTACAACAGAATGTCATTTGGCTTGTGCAACACCCTTGCCACCTTCCAACGCATAATACTTAATGTTTTTGATAAGATGTCAGTGGGGAATTTCAAGGCATTCCTTGATGTTTGGTCAATATACAGCAGGCAGGAAACCCACCTAACCGCACTTTGAGAATGCATGTAGAGGTGCCAAAGGGCAAGATTTGTATTGAACCCCAAAAAGTGTAGATTCATGGTCTCACAAGGCAAACTACTCGGCCACATAGTTTGTAAGGAAGGAGTGTAGACAAACCCTAACAAAGTAGGGGTCATCATCCAAATGGAGGCTCTAGACAATGTAACAGGAGTTAACTCATTCCTCAGGTATGTTGGCTACTACTAGAGGTTCATTCAGAACTTTGCCCAAATTTCCTATCCGCTAGACAAGCTAACAAGGAAGGGATAAACTTTCACATGGGGAAATGAGAAAAATAAGACATTTGAAGAACTAAAGTTGAGATTGGTGAGTGCACCTATCCTCACACTCACTAATTGAAACAAAGAATTCCATGTGCACATCGATGCATCTAATTATGCCATTGGGGATACACTGGTATAAGTGGGTGTATAAGGACTAGACCATCCAGTATTCTTTGCCAGCTGCCTACTCTCGAAAGCAGAAAGGAACTATAGCACAACTATGAGGGAGGCATTGGGAATGGTGTACTCTGTGCAGAAAATTCGGCAATACCTTCAGGTAACCCCATTCACATTTTACATGGACCACTAAGCCTTGATGTACTTGGTGAACAAACCTATCATCCAAGGACGGGTGAGTCGATGGTTACTTTTATTGCGAGAATTTACATTCACCATCATTGTAAGATCGGGAAAAAGCCATGTCGTCGCTGATTAGTTGTCCCAGATCAAGCCAGAGGAACTGACTAAAGGGGTGAAAGATGACCTCCCTGATGCACGCCTCTTCCAAATCGCAACATTGCAATCAGGGTACGAGGTGATTAGGGGTACCTGTCCACCTCGACCTTCTAAAGGGAGTTGCCACCTAGTGAAAGGAGGAAGCTGGCACTAAAAAGGTAAACCTTCCAACTCATCAACAACCTGCTTTACAAGATGACGACATATTACAGTGATGTATTGTGCAAGAGGAAATACTAGGAGTTATCAAGGAATCTCATGAAGGCTTGGCTGGCAGCCACATGGGACCTAACACCACCACACATAATGCGTTGTTGGCAGAATTGTGGTGGCCCACATTGCACACTAACACGGGTGAGTGGGCAGGAGGATGTGATACCTGCCAAAGAGTCGAGAAATCACTCAAGCTGAATTTCATGTCACTCTTACCCTCACAACCTCAAGAGCTGTTAGAAAGGTGGGGATTAGATTTTGTGGGACCCTTGAAGGTGAGGCTAGCACACAGATGCAGATATATTGTGGTATTGACAGAGTACCTCACCAGGTGGGTGGGGGCGAGGGCATTGCCAAACAATACTCCCATTAGTACAGCAAGATTTATCTATGAGCAGATTGTCACAAGGTATGGAAACCCAATTCAGATCACTAGTGAGCATAGGGTGAAGTTTGTGAATCATGTCATATGGTTGATGATAGCGGAGTTTAAAATCTCAACACTATGTCAAGCCCGTACTACCCATGTGCTAATGGTCAAGCAAAATCTGCAAAGAACTTGTCTCCATAGTATATAAATCCTATGGGGTGGAAGAGGAAGATTGGGAAGAAAGATTGTGAGTGGCACTCTGGGCATACCGTACGCCATAAAAAGTAACAACTAGACATACCCCCTTCCAACTGATGTCTGAGTAAGAGGCAGTTGTACCTACAAGTAAATGGTTCCTAGTCTACGTATTTCCATCAAAAACTGTCTTAGTGACACTGAGAGATTAAACGAACGCCTAAAGAACCTTAATGAATTGGACGAAATAAGATTAATGACACAATGGGTGACGGAATTTATGCAACAACGGTGGAAGTTATGGCACGACAAACACCTCCCGCAAATGAACTTCCAATCAGGACGGTTAATTTCAAAGTATAACAATCATAATGAGATCGACCTAGGAAGTTCAAAATTTGTTGGTTGGGACCCTATAAGGTGAGGGAAGTGGGTCACAACAGAGCAATCAAACTTGCAACACTTGACAACACACCAATTAAACAACCTATGGATGGCTCCAAGTTAAAAATTCATGAGTAAGGGACCCACAACAGAGATCAACATGTTGAGATACACCACCTACGGAGTGATGGGAGCCAATTGTGTTCTATTTTATGTCATATTTTCGCCTATTTCATAAACCTTTATACCCATTCCCACATTCCATATCTGTTCCATTTTCATACCATTTTACCATTTTATGTTGCATATGATTAAATATTAATGAGTGGTACTTAATTTAGTATTGGGACAAAATATGAAAATTAATTAAATTGAATTGTCTTTACTAATGAGCATTTCTATTTTAGCTTCAAGAAATAAATCCTTCACCTTGTTGATTAAAGGATGCAAGTCTTCCTATTTCATTCTATACAAGAACCTCCATGTCGGTCTCTATGGAAATCTCTTTCTTCCTGCCACTACAAAAATACTCAACATCTTCCACTCATGTATTTCTCACCTATCAAGTTGGCTTATGTCAAACCCATCATCACATGGATTTTTGTCATGTTTTTCCCACTACATACTTCCTCCCCAACAGGACCGTCTCACTGTGTGTCTACTCAAGGTAAGCTTCTCTTCTGATTGGCTGCATCTATCCACATTCACTATTACAATATCACCTATGGTCAAGTCTCCACAATGGATTTTTGTCATCTACAATGATGCCTTCTCTAGTTCCTACTTTGGCCACGTAGATATTTTACTGACACATTTCCAGCTCAACATACAACTCTCCATCGACCATTTCAAGTGTCACTGTGTCCTGCAGTGATCGAAACTAACTGGAGAAGAAAGCATGCGATCGAGAATAATATGTGATAAAGGATGCACCGTAGGAGAAAACCAAAATCTTTCCTATTTTCATCTGCTGTTATAACAGAACTACTTTTAATTTGTGGTTGTGGTGCAGGAGCACCAACCCTAGACCCAACAAGCAATGACTCTAAGAGTCCTAAAACATATCTAGTTTAGTCTAGTTAGGCACCTAGACCAAGTTGTGAGGCCTAGTTCCAGGATTGGCACAATTATGAGCCCCTAGCTTACTATGGTCAAAAATGGTCAATAGGCCTAAAATCATAGGATTTTAGTTTTTTTCATGTTTTTAGGATCTTAGATCCATGTTGGATCACTAGAATAAGTTTGGACCAACTTTGGTCATTAGTTTTGCAAATATTGCAAATATTGCACAAAATGTTGTCAAAGTTGCTAAGCAACTTTGACAACTTTTGCCAAATGTTGTAATTAACACCCCCAACGGTTAGATTATTTAAAAATCAGTTGGAACCG
>MU225533.1:737272-753905 GCA_018584345.1 Thuja plicata
TGGGAACTACATTTGAAGGGAGTTTTAAGTGTTTTCATGCTTTATGTTATACTCTCATTTCAAATGGTTTTCATGATAGATTAGATAGGTTTGCATGTCTTTAGGGTTTTGTGGTTTCCTTGATATGCTCTTATGCCTTTTTCTAGTCTTACATTTTTCTGGTCCCTATTGAATCTCTTTCAATCAATCCTATGGCATTGTCAAAGTTCATCGATGCCTTATTATCATTTAATTCCTCCAATAGCATTGTCAAAGTTCATCAATGCTATTTCATCATCAATCATCATTTCGAGAGCATTGTCAAAGTTCATCGATGCCTCACTGTCACTTTCACATTTCAGGAGCATTGTCCAAGTTCATCGATGCCTCCCTATCTTTATTTATCCTCTTGATTCATCCAAGTTCATTGATGTCAGTATATCATTTCCAATCATTATCATGAGAGATTGTCAAAGTTCATCGATGCCTCATGATTTCCTAAACTATTCCATAATCATTGGAATTGATCCTAATCCTTATCAATATTATCAAAATCAAACCAATTGTGCATTAATGCCTTCAATTTGGTCAATAATTCACTAATCTATCCTCTTGGGATGAATAACCTATAGTTTATCCCTATGTCCTAATTGAATAAATAAATTGACTTTGTTTATTCCCTTTTTCCTAAGTCTTCACAATTA
This sequence comes from Thuja plicata, assembly GCA_018584345.1. Classification (NCBI taxonomy): domain Eukaryota; kingdom Viridiplantae; phylum Streptophyta; class Pinopsida; order Cupressales; family Cupressaceae; genus Thuja; species Thuja plicata. Next base: position 737,956 of record MU225533.1, read on the forward strand.
ATGTTGGAGTAAATAGTTCATTGTTTACTCTTTACTTAAGTTTACTTAGGTACATTCATTAATTGGGTAGATGGATATCATTGATTCCAACTTGGACTCCACCTTATCTTAGAGGATATTATTGAGTTCTATCAGAAATCTCCTTCCTCTAGGTTGAGACACTTATCTCAACCATGTCCATGTTTCCTATCTACTCTTGCCTATATAAGTAGAGCCTTTGTACCTTTGTAATCACCTCAATTCCTCAATACATTATCTCATTATATACTGTATTGCTTTTCATTCTCTTGAGTTGAATATAGTTTATTTGGCTCATATTTGATTTCTATTTTTCTTTCTCTCAATCACTTGCATTCTTGGGTAGAAATCTTACATGGTATCAGAGCGGTTGTGAGTTGTGGGTTAGCATTTTTTTGAAATCTGAGAGTATATAGTTGTTTTTTGAAGCACATGAATATGCGCTTCTCTTGCATCTTTTGATGATTTGGAGAAACAGAAAATTGTGGAGAAAAATCTAGTTTCTGGGGGGTTCATATTTTTACTTGCCAGTTGCAGTTTGTTTTAGAGCTTCCTAGAGACTCTCTAAGCTCAAATCTAACAATCGGCTTGCATTTTATGTATTCTGGTCAATATTTTAGGTTGCAGCATGCCTTTTCATTTCTAAGGTAGCTGATTTAGACTTTTCATGCCCTTTTTTGGTTTTTGGAGTCGTGTTTTGGTGCTAAAAGATGTTTTTTTACATTAGAGTCATATCTTATGTAGATCAAAACAAAAACACCTTTTGGGTTTTGTTCGCCGCATCAAAAAACCATCTAGGTATCTGTTATTTTTTTCATAAATCCTATATTTTTTGTAGAAACAACATCAGAAAGCTACAGTAGACCTCCTCTCTGTTGGTGTTTTGGAAATTGCAGTTCGACTTCTGAAGGCCATAACTTGGGCTCCTGACCTCCAATTTGCAAAATTCATTTTTTGGTTTTGGCTAATTTTTCATGCTCTACACGCTGGTACAGATGGTTTCTAATTTTAGTTTACAGATTTTCTAGAAATCTCAGATTCTCACACGTGACTCTGCATAGTTCTCATTTTGGGACTTTCAAAAGTGCATAACTTTTGCATACGACCTTAGATCGAGGTGATTCTTTTTTTGAAAGTGCATATTTTTTGATGTACTTCACAGTGGTACCAATAATTTCATTTGGGTATGTACCAAAATTATAATTTCAATATATGATCATTTTGTGAGGATTTGTAAAAGTATTGAAGTCAAGTCCACTCAGCATTCTCTTTCTAGTGGAAATTGTAACTGCACTACTTATAAAGTGAAAAATAATTTTTCTTGGGGTGGCGGGCTTCTTCATTGTGTAACTCAAGGGGGGTATCTTTGTGTGATTGTGCTTGTGCATCTCCTTTTGCTCGTGCTCTCTTCCTTACACGATGGGTAATGTTAATTTTCCACTGCTAACTCCATACAACTATAATACATGGAAAGGAAATGCATGGAACTTATTAATGTAACAAGGGTACACACCCTATGTTGAATAAAAGATAACTGAACCCTCAGATGTTAAGGAAAAAATATTTCGGATGCTTGAACAAACAAAAGCTCTAGGCTGTCTTAGGAGTTTAGTTTCTCTTGATATAATGTTTGAAATTGATGGGAAAGATAATTCACATGATGCATGGGAAAAACTAAAAACTCTCTATGGGACAACTAATGAAATTAGGGGATATCAAAATGATAATCAACTAATGGCCCTAGATCCTAAGTCTTTTGACAACATCCAAGACTTTGTAACAAAAGTAAATTATTTGAGAGCACAATGTAAAGCATGTGGCATAGAAAAAAAAGATATTCAACTTGTCTTGAGTACTCTTAACAAACTTGGACCTGAATATGATGCTTTTGTTTCAAGTTTTCATACTCATAGATTGACTATGGGCTCTACATATACAATGCCTTCCTTTTCTTCATTTTCTACATTGTTAATGCAAGAACAAATCAAGCTTCTTTCCATGGGGCTCTTACAGCCATCACAGTCCCAAGCTCTATTGGCTAGTCAGTCGAAGGAACATAAAGAGTCAGGGAAACCTCACAAGAAACAAAAGAAGTTCAAGAAAAAGTCATCGAAAGATCAGGCACAGTCTTCATCTGCCTCAATAACATACTCCACTTCGTCTTCTTCAAAGGGGAACAATCAGAAGAAGGAAAGACCAACTTGTTGCTACTGTAAGAAAGTTGGTCATGAGGAACACTTTTGTCACAAGAAGTAGATCAATGAGCTAAAGCATCTTCTAAAAAATAACAACATTAATCTTCCTTCTTCACAACAATCCTCTACTCCTTCAAAATCAGGCAAAGGGAAAGAAACTGCACTAGTTGCTACTGCAGATTCTTCTCAGAAGTGGATTCTTGACTCGGGTGCCTCACATCACATGGGTTTTATCATAGAACAATTTTCTTTGTTGGAGCCTTGTTCGGTGCCCCACATTCGCATTAGGGATGACTCTCCTATTGAAGTCATCAGGAAAGGTTATGTTGATGCTGACACTGGTACATTTGAGGATGTCCTTTGTGTACCTAATCTGTCATCTAACCTTCTCTCTGTCTATCAGATTGACCTAAATGGTACAAAGGTTGAGTTCACTTATGATTATGTCACCATCAGGAGTCTTGAAGATAATGCACTTCTTGCAGTCGGTAAGGCTGATCATGAGTCTCGATTGTATGCTTTCTCTCATTTTGTACCTGATTCACATTCGACTGCCTTGCTCACTCACTCAGATTTTGTGAGCAAGTTATGGCATGAGCGGTTTGGCCATCTAAACTTCCGCTATCTGTAGCAGCTTAGCAAGAAGGATATGGTCACAGGTCTTCCTAAGATCAGTTTCTCAGATGTAGTTTGTTCTGGTTGTGCCTTAGGAAAATATCCCAAGGACAAGTTTGATAAAGGAAAGGCTTAGAGGGCTTAAGAATTCCTTGAGCTAGTTCACAGTGATATGGCGGATCCATTACCATCATTGTCCTTCAGCAAGGCTCGCTACTTACTCACATTCATTAATGACTATTCCAGATACACCTGGGTAAACTTTCTTTGACATAAGGGAGAAGCCTTTGATAGATTTTAGGAGTTCAAGTCTCGCGCCGAGAAATAGTCTGGAAAGGTTGTCAAGATTCTCCGCACTAACAATGGTAGAGAATATGTGAACCACCTCTTTGAACAATTTTGCACTCTTGAAGGGATAGATCTTTAGCATACTGTTGCCTATACACCTCAACAGAATGGTGTGGCCAAGAGGAAAAATAGGTCCTTGAAAGAAATGGTTGGTTGCATGATCCACGCACACTCCCTTGCACCTGAATATTGGGCAGAAGCTATCAACTGTGTTGCTCACATCTAGAATAGAGTTCTGCATAAGGCATTGAAGGTAATGACTCCTTTTGAAGCATAGTGTGGTATGAAACCTATTGTATGACACTTTAGAGTTCTTGGCTCCCCTGCATGGTCTCACATTCCTTCGGAGAAGTGCAAAGCCTTGGAACCTCAGAGTCAGCCTTGTATCTTTGTTGGTTATCCTGATGGTGTCAAAGGATATTGTCTCTTGGATACTAAGACACATGAGCTCTTCATTGAGTGAAGTATGTAGTTCGAGGAACACTCTCCTAGCTCATCCTCTCTTCTTCCTTCCTCCATCACGGATTCAGATAGTGACTCAGATGATTCTCCTTCAACTACCTCTACTCATAGAGTTGATCATGAGGTTTCCTCCTCTTCGGAGAATTCAGATTCTAAGGATTGGGATTCTCCTACTCCATCACCTCACATGCCTCACTGGGCTCTTCAGACACTTGAGTTAGTAGGTACTCTTATTGGGGATCCTTCAGATGCTCGAAGGACTCGGTCACAACACCAAGACATTCTGCATTCCTATATTACCACGGCTTCCAATCCACAATCCTTTCATGAATCATCAGGTATTTCTGAGTGGGATTAAGCAATGGAGGAAGAGTACAAATCTTTGATTCGGAATAAAACTTGGGATCTTGTTCCACTTCCTAAGGGAAGAAAAATGGTTTGGTGTAAGTGGATCTATCGGACCAAATTTGCAGTGGATGGATCAGTTGACAAGTTCAAAGCATGACTTGTGGCTAAAGGGTTCTCTCAGGTTCCTGGTATAGACTATATACTGAGACCTTTGCCCCTTTTGCCAAAATGAATTCCATTCACCTGATACTTGCTCTTGCTTCAACTCATGGTTGGGTTGTACATTAGATGGATGTGAAGAGTTCATTTCTTCATGGGGATCTTCATGAGGAGATTTACATGGAGCAGCCACAGGGGTTCATTCAGCATTCTTCACTAGTTTGCAGACTGAGGAAATCTCTTTATGGCCTCAAACAAGCCCCATGGGCTTGGTATGCCAAGATGGAAACCTTTCTTCTCTTAGTTGGGATCTCTTGATGCCACTCAGTTCCAAATGTCTACATCTTGTGACAGGAGGATTCTCTTTTCTTTTTGGCTCTCTATGTTGATGACTTGATTGTCACTGGGAGGACTTCATCCATCATTGCAAGTGTCAAGACTTCTATACATGATAGGTTTTCCATGACCGACTTGGGTCTCTTGCACTATTTTCCTCGGCTAGAGATCACTCAGAATTCTTCCGGGATCTCTCTTGCGCAACCCAAGTATTCTCTTGATCTTTTGGCTCATTTTCACATGGCTGATTGTAAGCCTGCACCAACTCCCTTTCTGTCAGGAGTCAAGCTTGAGGCAAAGTGCTCCACACCACTTGTTGATACTACTTTGTATTGTCATATTGTTTGTAGCCTCATCTATCTGACTCATACTCACCCTGACATTTCATTTTCAGTTGGCATTGTTTCACGCTTCATGATGGAGCCACATGAGCTTCATTGGAAGACTGCCAAACGCATCTTACACTACATACAGGGCACTCACAGGTACGAGATTCACTATGTAGTAGGAAAAAGTTCAGACTTGGTTGGATACATAGATTTTGATTGGGCTGATGAAGTTGATGATCGCAAGTCCACATCTGGATACAATTTTCACCTTGGTTCTGGTCCCATTTGTTGGAAAATCAAGAAGCAACATGCTATTGCTCTTTCTTCGACAGAGGCTGAGTATTGGGGGGTTGTCAATGCCACCATAGAGGCTATCTGGCTTCATAATATCCTGACTAAACTTAGCATCACTTTTTAGAAGCCATTAGTGATTTACAGTGACAACCAAAGCGCCATCCAGATCTCAAAAAACCCAGTTCATCATCAACAAACCAAACAGCAGACCAGGTTGCGAATATCTTCACCAAACCCTTCATTGAGAACAAGTATGTTCATCTTCGGTCTCTCTTGGGGGTGTGGGACATCTCTTCTGGGGGGGTTCATTAGCCCTTCTTTCTTTATCCTCTCATGAGGGAGTTTTTTCCCACTGGTTTTTCTCCTTCTCTTCTATTTGAGGGGATTCTTTGTACATGGGTACCTTATCAGGCCTTGTTGTCAAGACCCATCTTTGCATTTTGTCTACATTTTCCCCTAAGTTGCACTTAAGGGGGGGTGTTGGAGTAAATAATTCACTCTTTACTCTTTACTTAAGTTTACTTAGGTACATTCATTAATTGGGTAGATGGACATCATTGAGTCCAACTTGGACTCCACCTTATCTTAGAGGATATTATTGAGTTCTATCAAAACTCTCCTTCCTCTAGATTGAGACACTTGTCTCAACCATATCCATGTTTCCTATCTACTCTTGCCTATATAAGCAGAGCCTTTGTACCTTTGTAATCACCTCAATTCCTCAGTACATTATCTCATTAGATATTGTATTGCTTTGCATTCTCTTGAGTTGAATACAATTTATTTGGCTCATATTTGATTTCTATTTTTCTTTCTCTCAATCACTTGCATTCTTGGGTATAAATCTTACAATTAATTAATTAATTGCCTACTTCCAATTTATGGGATTTTATAATTTCATAAATACTAATTTAGATTTGTGAGGAATATTGATTTATTTATTGATTAAATCCTCCTAATCTCACCTAATTGTCATATCCCTTAATTGACGATTCACATCCCTATTAAGGTGCTTCTTCAATATCTTCAATATTCTCCTTCATTCATTTCCCCCATATCATGCTTCCAAATATCCTACCTTCTTTTCCCTTCATTGTGGATTGATTCTATGCAATCTTCACCTAATTGCTTCTCATTTTCTCTAAATTGAGATGCTTTCCTCTCTTTCAATTTTAAGAACCACTATCTCTTTGTATTCTCTTATCAATTTGAGCTTTCAAGTTCTTTATGCAATTTTGTTATTGTCAAAGAGCAACATAATCCACCTTTATGGAGAAGAAAGGAGGACATTTGAGCATCATTTGAAGGGAGTTCTTGTGTTTTTCTTGCATTACATTTGTGAATTCATATTTCAATGGATCTAATGTTAGATTAGATAGGTTAGCATATTGTTTAGGGTTTGCGGTTACCTAGATATGGTATTCATGCCTTTTTCTGGTCTTATAGTGTGTTTCAGTGAACAAGTACCAGACATTGTTCTGCCTGAGCTATAGGATTGAGCGTATCTTTATTCCCGGCAATGGCACAGGAGATAGTTTCATCGATCGCTCATATTTAGTCAATATTGTTCTTGTATTGACGATGTATCTATTATGGTATTTACCCCTTCGGTACATGATTGGTAAATTTAAATTTTATATGCAATTGTGGTAGACCAGTTATGTGTTTATGCATTTAGAGTTCTCACAGTTGTCGCGGTTGAGTTAGGAATTAAATGTTTATTTTAATTATTTTGGGGATTTAATTTTATTTATCAGCTAATTTATCGTAGTTGAATTCCATTTAATTGGAATTGATTTAATTTAATTTTGGGAATTCTATAGTTGCTTAATTTATTTGAGTGATTAAATTTTTTAATTCTTTTTGGCTTTTTGGGGAAAAATGACTTTTATTTGGAAAGAGAGTTCATTTTCCTCACTTTTAATTTTAGTAAGTTTGGATTTTGCTCCAAATTGGTTTAGAGAAAATCGTTGTTTTACTCGTTGTGATTGATTTGTTCATCGGAACCATGTGGGTAGCGACTCATTGGAATCATGTCGTGATTTCTCTCTTTACTGTGGATTCATTTGTGTTTTCATGGTGGATTCAATTATATTGCTTCGTTTCCATATTGGCCACTTTGTGTGACATGGGGCTTTCTCTATCTTGTATTTTGGTTCATATTTTTGAATGAAGTAAATTGTTATATATTTGTGGGCTGAGAATTAGCACACCCCACATTTGCATTGCTTTCCTTTACTCGATGTAGTTTCTATGAGCATTTCTTGTTTTAAAATTTGAAATGATTGGATTTATTGGTGTTATGTTGCCTATTTTTTCATGTGTGCCCAGAATGGGAATTTTATTGGATATTTGGGATGTTGGGTATATTTAAGCAAACAAGATTTAATTTTGTCGCTTCATTCCAAGTTTCATTTTGGGGATTTTGGGGGGTTGTCTCGATTTGTGTGCTTCCTAGTATTGTCTCTTGACATGTTTGCAATAATTTGAATAATACAATTGATATTATTTCATGTTTTAACCATTGTGTGGCTTCAATTTGTGATTATTAAAGTCACCTTAGAATCCGTACTCCTGGAAAAGTGACAAGTTGAGTGTGTTGTGTGCATGAGTGTTTGCATTTTCTCCATTTGTGAACTTCTCCCGATGCTTGATTTGAGATCATATTTAGAGTACGTGATTTTGGTGTTTGAGATCACATCACAAGCACATTGAGTGTGCTCTGTTGGGATCCCAAGGGACCCATGCTCTTGGTTTGAGACCAATAGAGCTTACCATGTTTCTCATGTTTTTTTTTACTTGAGAGTATTTTCTTGCATTGTGCTTGTTTTGCATTTGTGCATTGTGCCTAATTGTAGAATGAGATGAGTCTAGTGTTTGGGTAGTGGAGTGGAGTGGCTTCTTACATAGATCTTGGCCCATAAGTGGCTGGTACAAGCCATTGGAAGGAGTTCTTAATAAGTGATAACATAATAAACTAAATTTGGTAAAACACATTAATAAGAGAAACTTGACTACCTAGTTGTCTGAGGGCATTGATTGAATGTAAGTCATTGTTTGGTTTTCCAAGGATGTTGATTGAAGGAACTATATCGACTTGCTTGAGGGTTTTGATCAAAGATAAATATGGATTTTGATACTCTAAAAACATTGATCGAAGGCTCGATGCTACGTGGGCCACCATGTGCCACATGATGACACTCCACCTTGAGTCCCTGCATTATAGAATTGATAGCTCTGAGTAGTAGCCCTTTGTACATGTGCCTTACTATTTCCTGCATATATTAGTTCTATTGGAACTTTTGTACCAGTCCCTGAGTTATGGATTTGATTGGTGTGTGTGTGTGTGTGTGTGTGTGTGTCATTCTTGTGTGTGTGAATGTACATTTTGTTTATGGTTGGGTGACTATGTTCGTGAGTATGGTGGGGTGGGCCTAAGGGTTACACATGGTAGGGTGATACTGCACTTTACTACTGCTAGGGACTACTATAAAAATGGAGAACTTCTTCCAATGATAGAGTTCTATGAATGATGTGCCCTTTCTATCCCTCTTTACTCTTTCAATATTTCTTATGTTAGATAGTTGTTATTATTAGCCTTCTTTGTATCATGTGTGTATGACTCTCAATTATGCTATCTAGTACTCCTCGATGTGGAGAAAGCCTTGTATTTTATCCATACATTAGTGTCAGCACACCTACCCTCTTATTGGACTAAGAAAACCCCTTTTCGGTTAATTTTTAGTTCATTTTGTGCTTTGTTAGGGACAGTGTAGCACATTTATAATTTCCTTTAGTGCATTTGTTAATTCTTATAGAGCTTATGTTATTTATTTTAGCGCATCTATATGATCTTCTAGTGCATATACAGAATAGTGTACTGCATATGTAGAATAGAGTAGCACATCTACTCTCTATTCTAGTGCATTTGTTTTACCAGATTAACACATCTGTGAAAGTTTGTAGTTCCCAAGGGTCTATTCAAAAATTAAGTTTATATTGGGATTTTTTGTCTTTCTAGGATGGTTTTCAAGTATTTACATTATGTTTTCCAATTCAGTATGGTACAATTATGATCACTTTTCAATGTGGGCTTAAAATGAACCTTGTTTTGATTTGAACCGAGGATGAAATTTTCTCCTTAATTGGAAATCATTGACAATAGTTCTATCTTATCCCATGAGGTTCATGGACATGGTTTGGACTCTCACATGGTGGCTTGAACGTGACTTAGTCATTTATGCTTGTATTGGGGTTATCTTGGAACCCTTAGAAGTATGATTGATTCTTCCACTTGTGTGTGATCATGTGTTGATCGTGGTTCACTTCCAGCATATTATATCTTTGTTCTTGCATCATGATTAAAGGTTTAAATTATATGTATGATGCATACATTTACTTTAAAAAAAAACTGTTCAGTGCATATTTTAACCCTGTGTTTAGAGGATTCCTTGGTGGGGCATTACATCTAGTATCACAACCCATATTCACACATTGGGAACTCTGTGTATATGCTCCCATTGTGTTTGGTGTGATTGATGTGTGGTTGTTATATTCCTTGATGGTTATCATTCCTCTCTTGTTTTCATAGTATGGCTTCTTAGACATGTTATATGTAATTTTTATCCATATATTGTTTTGCCCTAAAGGATGCTTCCTAGGCATAGAAGGGGTCGATGGAATGTCTGTCGGGATGAAAACGAGGAGGAACATCATGAGAAAGAGCCTCAAGAGGAAGAGAAGCATGAGGATCACCAGGAGGAATGTAGAGAGGGTCATAGTGGTAGTGATGGGAATCTTCAATTGGTTCCATTACTACAAGAACTCATTACTCAATTGGGACCTCGTCATGAGGAATCTGACAATGAGGAGTCTCAATTATTTAATCATGGAGTGGGAGGAGAGGAGAGAGCATGAGCATTCTCATATCTCACCTAGCTCTAGATTTGAGCATAGGAGATAGGGGGAAGTGGTGGATGAGGATACTGTCTATACTATCTATGAGGATAATATCTTCCTAGACTTAAATAATGATCCTACCATCCATCTCCATCCTATAAATGATTATTCCCATATATCTCAAGAACAAAGTGTCCTTCCAAGTCTTATTGACCTTCCACTTCCTATTCCTAAGAAATATCATGATATCCTACCCATTCTTCCAAATGATTCCATTCACACTCAAGAGAAAACCACCCCTAAAATGGAGTCTAATGGTCCTCTTCCAAGTCAAGATCAAAGTATCCCATCACCTCTATGTCCACTACAAGATCCCATCATCCCCCCGCATCCTTATCATGAGCCTACCATTCCTTCATATCCATGTACTAATCTTGTTGGCAAGTGGTTCATTTAGGAGTGTTCTGGAACACTTGAGGGTTTTAATTTATGGCAACACATCTGTTATGGATGTTTGCTTGGTGTCATACACACTTTTGGAGTTATAGCTTGCAAAATGACTAAGTCCAGAAAGAAGAATTACAGAGTATAGCAATACAATTTTGGTCAACGAAGACAGTATATGATGAATGAAGACATGCAAGCTTAGGAGAAGCTATTTTGGGATGTATATGACCTTCTGTTAAGGTCTCTTACGTTTTCGATTTGATTGCAATAAGTTACAGTATGTTGAAGACATGAAAAGATAGAGTAACAGTGATACATGGCAGATGAACAGTTGCGATAATTGAGGGAGTATAATGTGAAGTCCAAACATGCTATGTTGGATTCGGATTATGGATTACCAATGTTTCGATAGTTTATGATCTCTGACTTGGTAATTACTTTTTGTATAAGTATTAATTCTATTTTATGATGTAATTGGAAGCCGACTGGATATGTAACAATGTATATATAGGAAGAGATTTTTGAGAAGCAGAGTGTGAGATAAAAGATGTGATGGATGTGTTGGTTTTTAAAACTAATAGGATGTGTGATAGATTGGTATGGATGCGAAGAGTTGGATGGATGCATTGTGATATTAGAATCAGTCAGATGGTAATGCAAACTACAACTGGAACTACCTAAGCATAGAAGATGCTTGTATTGTTCATTCTTGATAAAGCATTGTAACAAAATCTCATTTCTGATTATATGAGAAGTGTGCTCAGTATACATTAAACAGGGTTTTGTATTGCTCTAACAAGGAAATGTACTAATGTAATAATCAGCTCCTAACATGGCTAGGTCTCCTAACATGGACATTATACTCTTAGTGCATATTTGTGGTTACCATCCCCACCATTTTTTCCCCTTGGCCAGGGTTTCCTTGACAACAAATTCATGGTATTATGAGTTGTGTATTTTATGTTTATGTTCTTTTCATTTCAGCATTTATCTGGTTAAGTTGTAATTTTCTAAGTTCATGTTTAAAGTGTTGTAATATTGATTCACCCACCTCTTAGTATTACTTAATCCTAACAATTGGTATCAGAGCTTTTGGCCCTTGGAGAGAAAGCCTAACAACTTAAGGGAGATCAAGATGGATTCTGGAAGTTTGGAAGAAAACTTTGAAGTAGCACTTGAAGACCTAGATAAAGCTAAAGTAGAAAATGGTGACTTAAAACTCAAATTTAGAAGAGCAGAGGGATTCATCAAGAAACCAAAAGAACAACTTGTACTTTCCAGAAATCAGAGACGAGATCTCATGGATACGATAAAAGAGGAGTCTGACATGACACATCAGATTAGATAAAACAACTTGAACAAGAGAAGGATGCTTTGAAGCTTGATCACGAAACTAATTCCCTTCATATGGTTAAATAAATTCAATAGGAAAGGGATGCTAGAAACAAAATTGAAGAAACCTTAAAAGGTGCTAATATTCAGATGGGACAAATGCAGACTGAACTTGATCACTACAAGAATAAATATCTGGAATTAGAGAAATATAATCAGATCATAAAAGGAGAACTTGTTGAAGCTAAAAAAAACATTGAAAAAATTCATATGAGAAATGATAATATTGATGAGCAGAGAGATAGACAGAAACCTAAAGGAGACATGAATGGATTTGGCTTCAATGAAGCTGAATGTTCAAAGACTCAAGAAGAAAAATCTGAAGTAAAGACTGACGATCTTGAAAAATCTAAAGAATAGATCAGACCTTTCAGAGGTAGATGCTTTGGATGCAAAAAAAATGGACACATGAGGAGAGACTGCAGACGTAAAATTCCTTACAAATCCTTTGATGGCTATTGCAAAATTTTTCATGCATATGGACACGAGAAAGAAAAATGCGGGAAACCTGATCAATCTAGAATCAAGCAAGATTACATTAGGGAAGAAACAGTAGCTAAGATCACATCTTACAAAATGCAATAAATTTGGACACATCACAAGGTATTGTAAGTTGCAAGTTAATCAAAAAAAAGCACCTCCTACATGTTACAAATGTAACAATCCAGGACATATAGCAAATTTTTGTAGGTACTGATGACCTTATGGAAAGACATGTTGAAAATTAGTGCCAAAACACTTAGTCATCACAGAGTTGACCGAGCAGTAGTGCAACCTGAGCAGTTACAATGTAACCCAAGAAGTGGCAGCGTCGATCGTGCAGACAGTGGTAATCAGTATTACCCGAGTGATCAACGTAGCCCGAGTACACAGAGTAGCCCGAGTGCCAGAGTTTAGTATGTTGCCCGAGTGGACTACTGGACCCGAGTAATAGTTTTGGGCTGACTTAGCTTATATTGTTTGATATTAATTTATCTTATGGAAGCTAACTTACAAGAAGTATTTGATTTGGATATATTGTAGAGGTGACAACAAGAAGTGTGGTCTTCCTCCTTTCTCTTCAATGAGAAACCCAAATCAACTTATACCCTCCTTAGGATCCTAGATACTTCTTTACACAATGTCTTCTACCTATTCAAGGTGGTAGAAATACTTATTAACTCTTCCCAATTGAATACCATTCAATTCAAGATCTTGCACTTTTGAGCTTTAGGGACACTAGCCCTATTCCAAGCCACAAACTAGAAGTCTTTACCAGTGACTTCAAAAATCCCAAATAACTATTGGGACACCTTCCTTATGTCATAAGGACCAAGAATCACCCTTTTCTTTGGCCCTCCAACTACCGTACAGTACCTATCTAGGATTGTCCTAAGATTCCTTGTAGGTCTATCCAAGTGGTTATTTGGACTTAAATTTTCCTCTCGGTCACCTTTTAGGAAACTAAGGATATATCTAGATACCCTTTTGGAAGTTATGTCAAAACCCAAATACCTAGACTCTAACTCCACTCCAGAAACACCTAACACTCACCAAGTTCTCAAACCTAACTGGCCAAATTAGGCTTGGATATCAAAGCAAGTACTAGAAGTTAGGTGCATGGGATTGAAACAGTGATTCAAACCTCTTCAAATAACTCCCCAAAACTCAAATCCACTCTTAGTTCACTCAACCAAACTATCTAACAAGCATAACACTTCATTCTCCTTCGTTCTAGGCTGAATACATTGAGATATTTAGCCTAGGGCTTGATGCATGAGAGCTTTACCCTTTGATCCATCTTCTAAGCTTATATAATCCTTAAATATACTATCCTAACTTGCATTTTCTAGGATCTTAGTGAATTCCACTCGCCATAATGCAAGTTAGGACTCCATTAGTGAAATGTGCTTCTAGCAAGCCTCTTTCTGGACTGTTTTTGGAAAATTGAATCAAAAACACCTCAAACCAAAAATAAATGACTTCAAACCAATTGGAAAGTTATGCTAACACAAAGGGCCTTAAAAAAATCAACTTAGTTTTCAGAGATCACACTAGACACGGTCGTACAACTCATAAATGCTCATAAAAAATCTTCATCTTCCATTCCAAATGCATCAAAACTTCAATACTGAACTTTTAACCATCTAGGCTTGAAGTAAGCACTTAAAAACACTTCATATGTGAAGTCAGATCAATATAAAATTCCCTATGACTGTTGGGCTTCCATCTTGCAACTCTCGAGCAACTTTTGGAAGTTGCATGAGCAACATTTTTGACAACTTTTCAACATTTGTCAAAATCTTGTCTTTTTGCACTTGAAGACTTTTTGAATGAATCCAAACCTATCAAATTGACATAATATGCCCAAAATGACATCGATCCAAATATTTAATACTAAGGACTCCTAAAAACATAAAATAATGCTTAAAGCAACTTAAGCCTAACTAGGTGATCCAAATGGACTGAGGTATCTCTAGGCTCATAAAATTGCCTAAGAGATCCTTGACCACACACATGGATCCATAACCAAAATAGGATGATCCTCGAAGATCAATCCATTTATTACAAACACAAATCTTTTAGAATGGTAGTCAATCAATGACAGTCATGGGTGCACTGTACCATACTCCCTAAGACAAAATTAACTCAAGTCCCTTGAGTTGGGAGATATTTTAGATTGAAACCAGTCTTCTTTATATCTTCAGGTGTCAACCAAGTAGCATCGTCCACTGAATGGTGTTTCTATTTGACTAGATATTCATATAAAGTGGACCTCCTAGTTTGTTTGGCTATCCTCTTGTCCAGTATACAGTCAATCTGTTGTGTTGGTGGTTTTGGTAGATCTTGTAGCTCCTTGTCCTATGGTAGATCTTGAGCATCTACAATGGAGACATCAGTAATAGTACCTTTGTATGGATATAGGTCAGCTACATTGAAAATGGGGGATAAACCAAAGGTTGAAGGTAATTCAATTCTATATGCATTATTTCCATATTTCTTCAAGATTCTGAAGGGGCCAATCATTTTCATCATCAGATCGGTGTACCTTTCCTTGGGTGGTCTTTCTTTCTTCAGGTGGACCATAACCATGTCTCCAACCTTGAATTGGACATCTCTCCTCTTGACATCTGCTGCTTGTTTATACTTCACAGAGGTTTGTTGCAGTATGCCTTTCACTTGTTGAAGGATGTTCTTCATTACCTCTACAAAATCCTCAGCTTGAGCACTCCTTTGGCCAAAATTTTGGATGTTTCTTAGTTCCAAGACACCCATAGGGTGGGATCCATAGACAATTTCAAAAGGACTAAGTCCTAAACTTCTATTGACAAAATCATTATAGGAGAACTCTACTTGTGGAAGGATTGAGTCCCATGTCACTCCATACTCCTTTGTCAGACACCTTAGAAAGTTTCCCAAAGATCTATTGATGAATTTAGTCTATCCATCTGATTGAGGGTGGTAGGCAGATGACATAGCTAGATTTGTTCCAATTTTCTTCCACAAGGTACGCCAAAAATGCCCCAAAAACTTGGGGTCTCTATATGAAGTAATGGCGAGTGGTAAACCATGGAGTCTTACAATCTCCTTGAAGAATAGCCCTTCAATACTTGAGGCATCATGTGTAGTCTTACAAGGTAGGAAGTGTGCCAGCTTGGAGAACCTATCTACAACCACATAAGCATTGTCATAGCCTGACTTTGTCCTTGGAAGGCCCAATACAAAATCCATGTTGATGGAGTCCCAGGATTTGTTAGGAATGGGTAATGGTGTGTACAAGCCTGCATTTGAACTGGTTCCTTTGGATTTTTGACAAATTAGACAACACTCCACAAATCTCCTTATCTCAGTCTGCATCTTGGGCCAGAAGTAGATCTTCTTACTAGCTCAAGTGTCTTGTCAAGATCAAAGTGGCATGATAGACATCCACAATGTTTCTCTTGTATGATGTTCTCCCTCATGGAACAATTAGGGATGCACAATTGACTCCCTTTAAACAAAATATTGGATTTGATAATCATCAAATCAACCCAAGAAACCTGCATGCATGACTATCACATAGACAGAAGCAAAAAGACAGAAGGGAGAAGGCAGCTATGGCGGCCAAAAAGCCAGAGACATCAAATTC
>MU225533.1:754109-767857 GCA_018584345.1 Thuja plicata
CTAAGTCTAACTTAAGCTAAGAGTAGATAACTAATAATTAACTGATTTAATTATTAGCAATACTCGACTACTCTAACACCCCCCCTTAAGTGTAACTTAGGGAGAAGCAAAAAAAGCTAAACTACTATAGAAAGCAGGAAAGATGGGTCCCGACAACTAGGCCTGATCAGGTACCCAAAACATAAAGCAAAAGATGTCCCAGAGAGAGGAACAAGAAGAGAGAAAGAAGCTCCTCCGAAGCATGTCTGAAAACTCTGTCAGAAGATACTGCTGGAACCCCCACTGAAGTGCATGACCAGGTAGAGAAGACAAGTGTCTGAAGAGCTGATCAATCGAACCAGGAAGCAATAGAACCAACAGGTGAACCCCCCCATAATGCTGAACTGGGAGAGGTGACAGGAACACTGAAATGCAGTACCAGAAATAGTTGTAGAAGAAGAATCAGGAACCCCAACAGTGCAACAGAAGTACACACACAGGATAAAGGGCGGTGTCACAGACACAGACTACATGGGCTAATGTCATGGAAGGTACTCTCACTTGACAAAAGTGGATGCGCCTAAAGCGGCAAATGCATAATAATCCCCCCATGGCACTTTATAACACAGTGCGAGTACATCAACCGAACCAGGTGTACAAGATCCAAAAATGCAGAAGAAGGCACTTTATCTCAGTGTATTTACAGAACAAAGATGCATCAGAAAGAGCATGCAAGCTCAGATGTCAGAAAGTAGAGTGAACTATGAAACCAGAAGAAGAGATCCCCGGACCTGTAGAACCAAGCACGCCACCAGAGTGCATAAACTGCAAAACTAGGAGGAGTGAAAACCTAGAGTAGAATCTGGGAGAAATACCTCTACCACTGAATAGTACATAGAATCATCTTTCCGACGATATCTTGTTTGCCAAAAAAGGAGTCCGGATGAGCTAGATATGGCTCCCGGAAAGCAAAACAAGACATCGGACTTTAACAACAAAAAATGCTATTGAAACTGTGGAACCAAAACCTATAACCTCCACCATTAGAAAGAGCTCAGAAAGATCTTTCCGACGGTATATAGAAGTCAGAAAAAAACCCCCGGATGCTCCCTGTAGAGCGAGAAACGTCCAGGTACCCCCAAAAAGCCCTAAAAAGCATGATTTGAGCCCCAGGGGCTAAAAACAATTGGCCCCCGGGCGCATGGTGCGCTTCGGGGGCTGGGCCGCAGCCCCTGGGTGGTCATACGACCGCGCGACTGAGCAAAGGAGCCCACGGGGGCTGGAACAGGCGCCGCCGGTGGCGCAGATCTCTGGCGGCAGCGGAGCTGTGAAATGTTGGTGGGGCGGCCGCATGGGCGGCGGAGGAGCCAGCTCGGGCGGGCGCGGGGGCGCAGGGGAGTTGCATGGGCGGCGAGGGCCGCTGTGGGCGGCGGGGGCCGCGGATGGGCTGGGTGGTCGGCCGGCCACCGACCGGCTGCGGTGGCACGGTGGCGCCCAAAAAATATTTTGTACAGGACGCGTTATAAAACAATTAAAAACCATTAAAAAACTCACGTTTTTTAATATATTTTTCTCGATTTTCGTGTCCGTACGGCCCTGGGAGGCCGAAAAAATTCTCCAGAGGCCCCGGTGTCCAAATCGGACAAGCTTTATATGGTTTCTAGGGTTTTTGGGCCTTCCGGATGCAATGGAAGTGTCCGTTTGGGCCCAAAATGCCTCCAAAAATAGAGACCCCCTAGAACCACTAAAAGAAGCTAGAAAAAACCTCTGAAACCCTCAGTGCCTGTATGCTTCAACAGAATACAAACAGCGAGCTGCAGGCGAGCTCTGATACCATATTGGATTTGATAATCATCAAATCAACCCAAGAAACCTGCATGCATGACTATCACATAGACAGAAGCAAAAAGACAGAAGGGAGAAGGCAGCTATGGCGGCCAAAAAGCCAGAGACATCAAATTCATGTTGAAAGAAAATAATCTATATTATCAACAATAGAATTACAATAATATGAAAAAACTCTATAATGAAAACTAAGCGGTGATTCCTTATAAAGGATACCGAAGCCCTAAAAGGGAAACTCTCAGAAATAGAAAGTTCCTAAGTCTAACTTAAGCTAAGAGTAGATAACTAATAATTAACTGATTTAATTATTAGCAATACTCGACTACTCTAACACAAAAATCATTCTTAAATCATATATTCTACAAAATTGGTGTGATATCTATCTCCTAGTCCCAAACAAACTTTATAAATTTCTTTGAAGTCTTCATCATTGAGATACATGTCCTTGAGGATAGAGATACCTATACTTTCCAAGGTCACTTCTTGTATGGCCAAATTCCTTCTGCTCAATGCATCAGCTACCTTATTTGCTACCCCCTTCTTGTATTTTATGGTGAAAGTGAATTTTGCAAGTACTCCATCCACTTGAGGTGTCTATGGTTCAGCTTCTCCTGCCTGTTAAGAAAACTCAATGCATGGTTGTCAGTATATACAATAAATTCCTTTGGTAATAAGTAATGCCTCCACTTTCTCAATGTTTGGACCATAGCATACATCTCCAAATCATAGGTAGAGTAATTTTTTTTTAGCTTCATTAATATTTTCACTAAAGAATGCCAAAGGTCTCCCTTCTTGACTAAGAACACCCCCAATAGCTCTCTTACTAGCATCACATTCAATTGTGAACACCTTATGGAAATCAGGCAGTGTTAAGATAGTTTTTTGAGAGACCCTTGTTTTCAGATATTCAAAGGACTTGTCTGCAGCACCAGTCCATACAAACTTGCATTTCCTTCCCACTTTGATAGTATCTATCATTGGTGCACTCACCCCACTGAAATTCTTCACAAATTTCCTATAGAAACTAGCTAGCCCATGGAAACTTTTGACCTCACTGAAAGATTTGGGAGTGGGCCAATTTAGTATGGCTTCAACCTTGGAAGGATCCATTTTCAAATTACCCTTGGAGATGACAAAGATAAGAAATATCAGTTCTTCTTGCATAAACACACATTTTTCCAAATTTATCCTCAACTTTTCTTCATGTAGTCTCTTCATTACCATGTCTAGATGTAATAAATGGTCATATTTATCCTTGCTAAAGATCAATATGTCATCTAAGTAAACAACAACAAAGTGATTTATGAAAGGCTTAAGGACCTCATTCATCAATCTCATAAAAGTAATAGGAGTATTAGAGAGGACAAAGGGCATCACTACCCATTCAAACAACCCCTCATTGGTTTTGAAAGTTGTCTTCCACTCATCCCCTTCTCTGATCCTAAGTTGATGATACCCACTCTTTAGATCAATTTTTGAGTAATATTTTGCTCCTCCTAGATAGTCCATGAGATCTTCTATCCTTGGCATAGGAAACCTTTATCTAATGGTTATCCTATTGATGGCTCTAGAGTTAGTACATAGCCTCCATGTACCCTCCTTCTTAGGTTCTAGGACTACAGGGACTGCATAAGGGCTTATGCTCTTCCTAATGAAACCTTTCTCCATCAATTCTTGAATCTGTCTTGCAACTTCTGCATTTTGGTCAGGTGTCAACTTGTAAGTAGCCTTATTTGGCAAGGTAGAACTAGGTATGAGGTCTATACATTTGATAATATCTCTTTATGGTGAAAAAACATTAGTACTCTTGTCTGCAACTATTCCTTTGTATTTGTTCAACAAATCTTGTACTTCTTTGGGGCCAACACTTCTATGAGGTTCTTGACCTTTTGGTATCCTTTTAGACTTTATTTTGGGCTTTAATATGATGGAAAAACAAGGTGTGTCTCTTTCCTTAAGGACTTTCAAAAATTCCTTCTCTCCCACTAAGGTAAAACTGTTTGTTAAAGCTTTGTCTTTCTCAGAATCGGGGAGGGGTGTCATAGTGTAACTAATCCAATTCTTAGTTAAAGTATACACATTTTTATTACCCCAATGTTGAGCATCAACATCATATTTCCAAGGTCTTCCTAGGAGAATATGGCATGCATCCATATTCACAACTTCACACAAGACTTTATCTTTGTATTCTCCTACCTGAAACTCTACCCAACATTGCTCATCTACCAAAGTTTGTTGGTCTTTATTAAGCCAAGATAATTTATAAGGGCTTGGGTGGGATATTTTCTTCAAACCAATCTTATCTATCATTGCATTAGAAACTAAATTCTCTATGGATCCAGAATCAATAATAACTTTGCAAATCTTACCAAGTACCTTGCAATGAGTTCTGAATAGACTCTTCCTTTGTAGGGGCTCCTTGGGAGTTGGCACCTTCAAGAGTGTTCTATTGAACATTATGCACTCTCCTTTCTTAGGGTTTGTAGGTCTAGATGTAGTGGTGTAATAGGAAGTCATGCTTTGAAAATCCTCATCTTGGGTGAGTTGGACTCTCCTATCTCCTTCTGATGTGTTGGCCTTGTTTGGGCATCTAAAAGATTGGTGACCAATATGATTGTAGGAGAAACACTTTCCAGTGAACATAGAGCTACTTCTACCTCCTGACCTTCCTCTACTATTGCCTCTACCCCCTCTGAAATTACTTCTATGATTCTTCTCTCTATCATACTCTTGGTGAATAGATTCTCCCTGTGGTCTTGGAGATGATCCTCTTCCTTGAAACCTTCCTCTACCTCTGAAACCATTTCCCCTTCCTCTATTGTTCCATTCTCCTCTCCTCTTTTGTTTCGTTTCAATCTTCATAGCCATCTAATAGCACTAGTGTACAAATTGTGGACAAAACAGACTTAGTTCATCTTGAATACTGTACTTAAGCCCATTCATGTATCTAGAAATTTTTTGTTTCTCACTCTCAGGGGTCTTTTTCTTCATTGAGAGCTTGTGGAATTCATCAGTGTAAGATACCACATCAAGATCCTTCTACTTTAGATTTTGTAACTTCTTATATAGAGTTACCTCATAATCTCCAGGAACAAATTGTCTCTTGATTTCTCTCAACATCTTCTTCCATGTGGTTATAGGGTGTTTTTCTTTCTCTACCCTCTCCCTTTGTAGGAAGTTCCACCAGCTTAGTGCAGGTCCTTTCATTTTAGACTTGGCAATCTTTGTTTTCTATGAGATAGGGATATCCTCACATTCAACATAATTTTCACTTGGAAATCTTTGTTTTCTATGAGATAGGGATATCCTCACATTCAACATAATTTTCTAAGGCTTCTACCCAATCCATGCATTCCTCAGGGTCCATCTTGCCCATAAACATTGGTAGGTTTTTGTTTGTTATCTCTCTTACCCACTCTCTCCAAAGCTTCTAAGATCCTTTTCTCTTCTAGCACCCTTTTCCTCTCAGTCTCAGTCTCCTCCTCTTCTTCTTCTTGGTCTGATTTTGAATCGTCACCAGTAGTCCTACTTATGTAAGAACTCTTCAATTTCTCTATTTCTGCTTCCATCTTCTTATTCTTAGCTGCCTGCTCCCTCAAAATCTTGGCTAGCTCAATGTTGGTGACCCTCAAAGCGATCTCTCCATTAGTATCATCAATATTCTCTTCCATTCTTATTCCCAAGAGCTTTCTAAGCTCTGATACCACCTAATGCAGAGGTGATAGCAAGAAGTGTGGCCTTCCTCCTTTCTCTTCAATGAGACACCCAACTCAACTTATACCCTCCTTAGGATCCTAGATCCTTCTTTACACAATGTCTTATACCTATTCAAGGTGTTATAACTACTTATTAACTCTTCCCAATTGAATACCATTCAATTCAAGATCTTGCACTTTTGAGCTTTAGGGACACTAGCCCTATTCCTAGCCACCAACTAGAAGTCTTCACCAGTGAGTTCACCAATCCCAAATAACTATTGGGACACCTTACTTATGTCATAAGGACCAAGAATCACCCTTTGCTTTGGCCCTCCAACTTTCATATAGTACCTATCTAGGACTGTCCTAGGATTCCTTGTAGGTCTATCCAAGTGGTTATTTGGACTTAACTTTTCCTCTTGATCATATTTTAGGAAACTAAGGATATATACAGATACCCTTTTGGAAGTTATGTCAAACCCCAAAGTCCTAGACTCCAACTCTACTCCAGCAACACCTAACACTCAACAAGTCTGCAGACCTAATTGGCCAAATTAGGCTTAGATATCAAAGAAAGTACTAGGAGCTGGGTGCATGGGATTGAAAAAGTGATCTAGACCTCTTCAAATAACTCCCCAAAACTCAAATCCACTCTTATTTCACTCAACCAAACTATCTAAAAAACATAACACTTCATTCTCCTTTGTTCTAGGTTGAATACATTAAGATATTCAGCCTAGGGCTTGATGCATGAGGGCTTTACCCTTTGATCCATCTTTTGAGATTCTAGAATCCTTAAATATACTATCATAAATTGAATTTTCCAAGATCTTAGTGAATTCCACCAGACAGAATGCAAGTTAGGACTCTATTAGTGAAATGTGCTTCTAGGAAGCCTCTTTCTAGACTTTGTTTGGAAAACTGAAGCAAAAACACCTAAAAAAAACTAAATGAATTAAAACCAATTGGAAAGTTATGCTAACACAAAGGGCCTTCAAAACATCAACTTAGTTTTTAGAGATCACACCAGACACGGTCGTACAACTCAGAAAAACTCTTCATCTTCCATTCCAAATACACCAAAACTTCAATACATAAATTCTAACCATCTAGGCTCCAAGTAAGAACTTAAAAACACTTCATATGTGAAGTTAGATCAATCCAAAACTCCCTATGACTATTGGGATTCCATCTTGCAACTCTCGAGCAACTTTTGGAAGTTGCATGAGCAACATTTTTGACAACTTTTCAACATTTGGAAAAATCTTGTCTTTTTGCACTCGAAGACTTTTGGAATGAATCCAAACCTATAAACTTGACATAATATGCCCAAAATGACATGGATCCAAAGATTTAATGCTAATGAATCCTAAAAACATAAAATCATGCTTAAAGCAACTTAAGCCTGACTAGGTGATCCAAATGGACTAAGGCATCTCTAGGCTCATAAGATTGCCTAAGAGATCCTTGACCACACACATGGATCCAAAACCAAAATAGGATGATCCTCTAAGATCAATCCATTTATTAGAAACAAAAATATTGAAGAATGGCAATCAATCAGTGACATTCATGGGTGCATTGCACTAGGATAAAGTATAAATATAAGGTATTTTGTTTATCCAAATATATGTGTAGAAGTGTGTATGCGAATATGAAGTGGCAGATTGTTTAAGAGGCTACAATAGTATAATGAACAACAGAGACTCATCCATCATAGTCAGGTGATTAGTTTTTATCATTGGATCTTATTTCAGCAAATCAAAGTTGCATTGAAGATCATCTACTGGTTCATCCTAATAGGTGCATCAACAAAATCCTCTTACAAGGTGGACTTAACAGTCCTTTAAAAATCTCCTAACAAAGTTGCATTACTGAATTATATAATACTAAATCCTTTCACAAGGTAGACCTAACAATCCTTATAGCTCGTAACAGGGTAGGCCATTAGAAGTGGTCAATTCCAAGCTTTAACAAGCTAAATTTATACTGCAGTAATAAATCTTGTGGGTACCATGCCCACCCTTGTTTTACTTTCTATTTAGAATGTTTATGGGTAATAAAATATTGTGTCAAGTGTTGTGGATGTTTTATTGATTTTTATTTCATGCATGCAATCAGAATAGATAATGTAATAAAGTATTAAAAGGATTAAGTTTTATTGGTTACCGATTCACCCCNATTCCCCCCCCCCCCCCCTCTCTCAATAACCTAGCCTCAACATATTTCCAACAATTGGTATCAAAGATAAAGGTTCTCTTAATAGAAGTTTAACAGCTTGAGCAAAGATCAGAGGCAATGGAAATATAGAGACTGGATCAGATCATGAAACTCAAGGAGCAGCTCTCTCTTTCCCTGAAAAGAAGAAAAGATTTAGCAGTACAGATGAATGACAAAAGTTACATGGAAGAAAGAATTGAAGAATTGTGCAAAGAAAGAAGTTCTGAAGAAGCACATGCAACAATTGAAGACCTACTTGCAAATAATCTCAACTTACATGAAGAAGTCAAAACTTTTAAAAGAGAACAAGATATTCATTCAGTCAGAATATGTGAAGTCATGAAACAAAAGAATCAAGCAAAAAATGATAAAGAAATGGCACAAGAAGATAAAATATTGTTGAGTACAAGAGTAGAGGAAAAAGAAAAAGAAATCCATCATTTTTCACTTCAGCAAGCAGATATGATAAATCAATTCAATAATATAAATCAAGAAGTTATCAATCTGATGACATAAAATGAAAGACTGCAGAATGATCTCAACACTGAAAATCAAACCAATGAAAGTATGATGAACTCACAGGTAAGCATGGATCAGTTGACAGAGAAAACTCATCCTAGACATCATGGATATACTAGATTAGGTTATACTAAATAAGGCAAATCCTCACAGCAAGGAACTCAAAAGAACAACAAACCTACTTGTAATCATTGTGGCAAGTTAAGACACACAACAAACAAGTGTTGGAGAAATGGAAAATCAAAGTTTAATGGTAAATGCTACAGATGCAATAAACATGGACATAGGGGAAGTGAGTGCACTAAGAAACCTAAATTTGAAGGAAAATGTTTCAGTTGTAACAAACAAGGTCACAAATATTCCAAGTGCAGAACTAAGAAATGGAACCCTGATGAACAACTAGCTAAAGCAATTTTTGGTTGGGATTACAACACATGAAGCAGATGTTGTCACTGTGGTGACTATGGGCATATTGGTGCAAATTTTGTAAAGACTCACCTCAGAAAAAGGAATCCTACTAAGAGATATTATGTATGCAAACAACTCGGTCATGTAAGCAAGAATTGCCTGAATAGAGAAAAAGTGGTGTAAGGTATAAAATTTGGCACAAGAAGGATTCCCTAAATAAGATTTATGTAATATGGTAAAGTAAGATCCTAAGGCCAAATTTATGTTTTCTTACACTTAATTCTTATGATAAAATAGCTTGAGGAACATATAAGAAATAAATGGACAAGATACCTACCTCATAACATAGCAGATCTGGAAAAACTCATTTTCTGAGGTTTGTATTGAGTTTCTGGAAAATCTGATAGTTGATACCAAACCGAAACGCAGAGACGAACAAAACCAAAAATCATTTTCCATTCCAATGTCATCTTATGAAAAAGGTTGACCTTGACCCATAAATGTCACCCCTGACCCAATAATGTCGACCCTGACCTACACAATGTCGACAGAAAATCCATTTGCGGATCTCGGAAGTTTGTCGAAAAGGGTATCCAAATCTGGTCTCTGATATGTTGTTCTACACCTGTAACTCCCAAAAATAGCACCTTCAAATATCTAAAAAGGGGGATTTTGCGGTGGCTATATAGGATTTTGCCTTAGTCAAATCTTTGTTTCGGTGATCTCCACCTCCACGAATAGCCAAATAAAGAATGTAATGTGTGTGTGTATTGATCTCTTGAAAAGAGCTTATAAACATGCAATATCAAGATCTAATCTTCTATATTAACAATCCTAACATAACATGGAAATGAGAAAGAAATGCATAGATTTGAATATGACAAAGAAAGCATACTAAGCCCCCAAGGCTAAAGTATTCCTATCAACTCACAATCCGTAATTGCTACCCCATGGTAATGTCCTTTGAATGCTTGAATGTTGAAAATAGTAGATCTAAAGAGAGAGCCTTCTTGCTTCAATGAAGATCCACCATAGATTATCCTTCAAAATGCTTGATAGAAGATGATGATATGTCCACCTAGCTTTTCCTTCTATATCATCCTCTTGCTTGTTTGCATCATTTCATCATGTCATCTCCCGATTTCGTCTCATGATCAAATGAAGGCAAAAGAGAGTGTTTATATAGAGATCTCAATCATAGGCCTCCTAGGGAAATGCAAGGGATCCAAATTAAAATTTCACCTTGAATCATGGTCCAATCACATTTTCCAACTAAGGAGAAAACATATTAATTCAAATAGAAACACTTTCGCATCCAAACCCGGGGACCTATTTAAAGTTTTGGGCCCCGATAAGCTCCAGATTTGAAAGTAGGGACCAATATCTGGCAAAGGTCTATGTCAACCTCAACCCTAACCTAGGTGAAGGTCAACTTTGACCCTGACCTAGGTCAGGGTCGACCTCGACCCTGACCTGATTTTTCAGGTAGGTCACCAGAAAGTTGCAGAAAGGTTTCCAGATCAGCCGGGGACCTAGAAAGGTAGGGGAATGTGCCAGAGTGTTTAAGAAGGCCTAGGGGCCCAGAGAGAGATTAGGATGAAGCCTAAGAGGACCAATACATAGGTCCTACCTAGAGAGAAGAGCCATGGATCAGAGAGAAATCTAGGAGAATCCACAAGATCCTAACCCTAATTTCATTTACATACGTATAATCAAGCACAGATGCAAATCTAATATGCCAACCATACTAAATGAGGGTGCTAAGCCTATCAAAATAGAAGTGCTTCCATTTTAAGATGATATATTTAGCCCCCACTTTAGCTTAGATATGATACTATGTGAATATACAAGCTAAAGTAAGAAAACATCATGAAGTATAAAAAGGATATAGCTAAGTCCTCAATGCGAAGATCCTGCAAGAAACCATTAGTATCCGCAACCTGCAACACATGAGGTTAATAAAAATATAGAGAGTACCTAAGTCTTACTATGATGATCTTGAGAAGTATATAGATCCCCTTATGCCCCCCTGATTCGGCTTACTGATTCATGGAAGGTGAAACAGGGTGATAAGGTAATTTCTATACACTGAATATGCCATTTGTTGAAAAAGTCATTTCCTAAACTAATTATAAGGGTCCTAAACCTTCCTAAACTGATTTAATAGGTTAGGTATCTGAATCATGATTCCAACGCCTCTGACGGCACTAAAAATAGAGCTACCAAACTCAAGTTATGATGAAAATAATAGATGTCTATCTAAATGCATATAAAGGAAAAAATTCGAATTTAACCTAAATATTCTCAAATGAAACCCTAGTAAAACCCTAATTTATTGTCTATTTCATATAAAGGAAAAAATTCAAATTTAACCTAAATATTCTCAAATGAAACCCTAGTAAAACCCTAATTTATTATCTATAAATAGGAGAAAGAGGCACTTACTACCTCATTTTTACCATTTTCAGAGTTTGGGGAAGGAGATAAGATGCCGAAGAGAGAGGAGTTCCGAGCGAGCCGCATGGAGGTCCTAAGGGAGTGCCTAGCCACTGCTTGAGGTATGCACCTATTTCCAGTACTCGTGATTGAAATTTTGATGTTTTTATAGGGAAGGTCGACCCTGACCCAATAAAGTCAACCCTGACCCAGTAAGGTCAACCCTGACCCATAAAGGTTGACCCTGACTAGGGAGGTTCTGTCCTTTTTGGGGCCAGGTCGACCCTGACCCAAAAAAGTTGACCCTGACCCATAAAAGTTGACCCTGGCCCATAAAGGTCGACCTTGACCCAAAAAGGTTGACCTTGACTAGGTTAGGTGGGTATAGTAGATGTTTGATGTAGAAGTACTGATATGATCCATATTTGTGCTTGCAGGATCCAGTCCGTCTTCGAGAGCATCCCTTTGGAGGGTTACTGTTATCTGTCAGAGGGAGTGTTGCCGAGCTACAACAGGATGAGATACAATTATTAAGAGACATAGGATTATACTAGGTAGTAGTCCTACGTACCATAGTTAAGGTTCCATTGGCCTATGATATCGGCCCTAGTAGAGAGATGGGATGAGGATACATGTTCTTTCCATCAAGAGAGATCACAGTCATATTGGAGGATGTGTATAGGATCCTGCGGCTTCCAGCCCGAGGTGAGCCTGTCAGAACGAGAGGACCATGGGATTCATCCAAGGTTTTTGCAAATATGGAGTACTATTTGGGATGGGTAGCATAGATGATGACCCGATTAGATTAGATATCATTGGCGGCCATACTAGCAGGTCCGACACCCTTGGTACAGAGGTGATGTTATGTATACTTGCTTTGGTTTTAGTGCCCAACACAAAGGGTACAATATTTTTAGCACCATTCACCCATCTTGTATGTAGGATGGAGAGTGACAGGGTCACTACCGCATGGGGCCGCAATATGTTAGCCTATCTTTATCATGATTTGAGTCAGTTGGTGAGGTACCAGTGGGAGAGTCTTACGGTGTGCACCCTTCTACAGGTTTGGATGTTTGAGCATTATACATGTACACGACCACAGGGTACTCCTGTGATGGTAGATGTGAGCACACCTAGAGCCTTTGCATATCCACTGGCAGATGTCTGGCAACACGGAGATATCCCCTTTTGGAGGGTATGCTTTGATCGTATCCCAGGTAGAGATGTGATATGGAGACCTTACTATGAGATGGTAGAGTGGTCGGATACTCGACATCAGTTGAGACACTCACAACAACGTAAGTTGTTGGAAGGTCCAACTAATCATGTTGTGATGTTGTATTATTATGATAGAGTGATGAGATAGTTTGGTTTGGTATAGGGGGTTCCTCGTATAGTACCTCGATATGTATATCCTACGAGATACTATCAGAGACCCGACACCATACGTCGACCGATAGTAGCTGATATTGTGGATAGTGAGACAAATGAGACTGAGGATATAGAGGTAGCACCTGAGATATCCTATGTCGATGTTACTAGAGAGTATATCAGATACTGGAGTTTACAAGGGACCCATCCTATCTTTCCTGATGACTACCCCATAGGTGATCCAGGTCCTTTAGAGAGGAACAACCGACAAGACAACATACCCATAGGAGAGGAGGAGGAGGATCAAAGAGATGAGGAGGAGCCTCCCTTCAAGGGAGATCCTATGGAGGAGGAGAGAGTAGAGGAAGAAGCAGAAAATATGCCCCCAGGTTGTGGTATAGACACCGGTGATCATCCAGTCTATGTTACACCCCTGAGATCACAACGACCTCCTCAAGCACATACAGAGACACCACCACCGAGGCCTAGATAGAGTGAGAGAGGGGAGAGTAGTCACTCCATGCCCCCACCATCTAGACCTTTTAGTGATGTCCAGGTTAGAGATCCAGGTATGATATAGCTTTAGAATATTTTTTAATAATGATTTTATCTTAGAAGAAGAAATTTAGTAATCTTTTTATTTTGAATTTTTTGCAGGAAGTGTAGTGGAGTGGAGGAGCTTTGTATCCGAGGTTCTAAAGGATACATGGATATCCTACCGCTTTCCAGCTAGTGAGAGAGAGTGCCGTGAAGGACAAAGGGATCCTGGAAGACATGCAAATATCTTCCTGAGTGTGCGGCGAGAGTTGCAGTTATGCAAGGAGAGGGAGGAGAAACTGATGGCTGACATGCAGAGAGCTCATGAGCGGATATAGGAGATGAGCATATCGAGGAGTCACACATGGAATACCATTCCAAAATCCTTAGCCTCATACCATAGATCTGAGATATTCGGGAGCCACCGACATTTAGAGCATAGAGATAGATATTGATAGATATGGCCCTTTGTGCCATATATGTATTGGACTCGAAAAGTTTATTTATGAAGAAAACTTTTTTTTGGAACAATTAGTTCTATGGTTGATTACTTTTTTACTTTCATCAATGCATAAAACTTAACAAAAGAAAGAGGAAAGGAAAATATATATGAATGCATTCTAAATTACATAACTTATAAAATAATTATTCTATAAGGAACACATACATACATAAAGAAATGATGATTTTAAGGATAATAATGTTTGAGATGCATGATATTAATAGGTTCCCTAA
>MU225533.1:774380-805843 GCA_018584345.1 Thuja plicata
GGGCCCAGAGAGAGAGTAGGATGAAGCCTAAGAGGACCAATACATAGGTCCTACCTAGAGAGAAGAGCCATGGAGAGAGAAATCTAGGAGAATCCACAAGATCCTAACCCTAATTTCATTTACATACATATAATCAATCACAGATGCAAATCTAATATGCCAACCATACTAAATGAGGGTGCTAAGACTATCAAAATGGAAGTGCTTCCATTTTAAGACGATACAAGTGGATACTGGTTTTGAGAAAGGCAAAGCAAAACTTTCAGAAATCAGAACTCAGATGAGTCAGCAGTAGGTAAGGAAATCTACTGAGAGTTCAGATCAAAACAATGAAGGATCAAATGGTACCCAAAGCAGTGATTTGGATGGATCTACCATCTCTGACTAAATATGCAAGGAGACTGCAAGAACTGTGCATACAAGCCATCCTACATCAGTTCCAGATATGCTAGCAAGTCCAAATCGGCGTATTGATGCACTATGACACATCATAGTTTCAAATGAGTTAGGATCTCAGTAACACCCGAGTTACATAGGATTAACCAATTTAAGTTGGGTTGTATGGTTTTGAGGATGCAGAAGTTAGTTTTTTCTGAGCTTCATTCTGAGCTATGCCAACTGCCATGTATGGAGCATTTAATGAAAACTCAATGGTAAGATCTCTTGTAAAAGATGAATTGGAAAGGTTATTATTTACAAAGTTTTCAGTTTGCAGAGCGATTGAGAGCCTTTAGCGATTCAAAGCGAATTTGTGTTCCAAAGCTTTAAGTTGTGAATTTCTATCAACACCTCCGATAATAATGGTGTCTACATCTAGCAGCAAGGTTAAGAAAGAATCTGAGATGTTGGTGAGGAATGCTATCTGTGAACCTCTAAATTTTAAGCTTCATCCAGCAATTGTAGAGGAGATAGAATGAATGCGAGCTCATTCCCTAATTCCTCCTAGGGTATTGTTGATCAACGACATTCGAGCCTTCTATCATTGCTCAATTCAATAGATGGGGACATTGGAAATGAATAAAGCATATGAGAAAATATGTGAAGATGGGAATCTGAAGCCAGAACATAAACACCTAGAAGTCAAGGGTTTGACTCATATCATGCATATGCCGCAAAATTTTTAGATTATGTGGATTAAGTTTGTTTTGAGCCTTGTTCAAGACAGGCATCTATGGCTTGAACAATCATTGAAGAATACCAAGACAATGGTACATCGTGTTGCAGGGTATCATATGTTGGACAAGTCAAAAGCTACCAAAACCCTACCCTGAGATGACCTAGCTAAGAAGACTCTTGTCGAGTGGGATGGAAGAGGCATGAAATTAAATGGAGTTACAGACATGGAATTAGAGTTTGGGATTCATGTTATTGCACACAAAATATACAGTTCTAGCTGACCTAATAGCGTACCTTGTGAGGCTATGGACTTGGCATACAAGGTGGTCAAGAACAACCTCTCATTCAACCTTGCCGAGTTGCAGCTCATCTAATTAAGCAAGAACATGGAAAGCATCTAGGCATCAAAGACCAATCCATGTAAGTTTGGTTCACTTCAGGTCTGCATATTCTTTTATATTCAGAAGTTTTTCCCTTCTAAAGGCATAGTTGTTTGGAAGAAGGACAGACCCATAGTATATCAAATAAATGATTTCATAGCTGTATTAGGAGACAATTTTGAGAGCATCATGGATGCATATTTTGAGGAATTCAGACAGAAGATGTAGAATAGGTATAGAATTACTAAACAATTGGTTGAAGACCACAAGGATGATGTTTGTTTCCTAGTTGACTGTGATAAAGTATACATCCAACCAGTCAAACCTAGGGTTGCATGGGTGATACCTCTTGCATATAAGGTTAACATAGATGAGACCAAAAACATCATTGAGGTTCTTGTGAATGAGCATGTTGACCCCAAAGCACCATACTTTGGTACCTATGAAGAAGCTAAGAGCAGAATTTTGTTAGAGATTGAGATTCCTAAGATACTGAAAAGAGGAAAGAAGAGGCTAGAACAGTTTGGAAAGAAGTATGGGAAGACTTCAGACTCTCCTCCTTCTATCTCTGAAAGAAAAGAAGATGAAATTAAGATAGAATATGACGAACCTGAAAAGGAAGAGGAAGAGATAGAAATTGAACCTCCAAAGAAGAAGAAGAAGGTAACCCCCAAGTAGACACCAAAGATCTCTACCCCTGCCATCACTAAAAGAAGATATAGAAGGAAACTCATATTTCCCAAGGAAGATGAAGAAGAAGATACATTAGTATTCAAGAATCCCCCACCTACCTTTGAGAAGAAAATTGAATATTTAAGAGAAGGTAAGTGGTATGAGTTCTCTAAAATCATTGAAATATTCTTCCAAAATAAAGGATCAACCGAAGCAGATTGAGGAAGTAGTTGTAGAAAAGATGACAAGATGGAAGTATGATCCATCTAAACTGAAGAGTCATATGAATGAAGACCTATTCAAGGCAATATATGTTCCCTGCAGCAATGGAGTTTGAACATAGAAGGACATTAGAGAACAAACATTGGGGCAAGTCATGCCTACTATGACAAACAAAGAGGTAAAAGAGGCCATGACCAAATATGAAAATAATCACACTCCAATGTTTAGGACCTTTCAGATATTGAACAAGAAGATAGAGTATGTGGTGCATGCTGCAACAAAGATAAGGAAGACAGACTTTGAAATCAAGGAAGAAGACAAGGCAGAAGTACCAAGTACAAACCCCAAGGAAAATACTGATGATGTAGATTTACCAAAGGTAGAAACTATTGAAGAATCCAATGCAGAACAAATTACAGTAGAGGTGATGGCATCCCTGCCCCAATCACCTATATAGATCATCCTATCTCTGTGCAAGGACAAGTCTACTGAATCTACATCTGGACTAGTGGGAACCGAGCATCAGGCTCCACCTACTATTGGGATAAGCCTAACCAATTCACAGAAGGCAACTATGAATATTTCTTCAATAAGCATTGATGCTACAGTTGGTGCATAAAATATAAATGACCTATTCCAACTAAATACTAAGGAGAAAACTGAGGAAAGAAAGGATATGGATGATAGTGGAAAAGGTGAGGAAATTGTTCCTTCACCCAATCCCAAGGACAATGAAAAAGGAAAGGAATTCAATACTGAAGATATTGATCTTGAAAAATATATTGTGATTCCAAATTGGGATCTATCAAACTTGACGGTAGAGCAGATGGATATATTAGGGGAGCTATGGAAGAAAAGAGCTACACAACAAAAGCTCTGAGCAAAAAAGAAGAGAAACAGAGTGCTAGAGGACATAAAAGGTATATTCCTATAAGCACTAGATGTATAAGTAAATGAGAATGATTCTATTATGGCTCAACTTGTAGACATAGTCCACAAGTTTAATAAAGATTTAAGTGGTCAATAAAAACTACTGCAGAAGGTAGAAAGGAAGTTTGAGAACAAAGTTCTAGAGAATGTTGCAAGTAAGATTGCAATTTATCAAGTAAATCTAAACTCTCTTTTCAGCTCTCTAGAAACTATTGTAAATAATGTTGTTTCATTATTTATAAAGTTAAGTGATACTTCCAACTTCACCATGGAAATCAAGACTAAGTTGACAAAAATAGATACAGATTTGAAGGAAAGTGAAAACCACTTGGCACTTAACCCGAGTTCCAGTTCAACACATTTTGTGAAAATTAAGTATTTGACAGACATGCAGGCTAAATTACTGAGGGAAGAAGCAAGGACAAGAGAATATCTCATAGCTATGCAGAGCCAACTCCTTCCACACATGGATGTAATGCACAAGCATATAGCTCATGCCAAGACTCTCATACATGACAACAAATTTTCAGTTGCTGAGCTTATGATGGAGTTTTTAGCAGAGATACAGATAGAGTTGCACATCCTGAAGGTGTTGCAAGATAATTGGGACAACACTTTGTCTCAGATTTAGAGTATGAGGACAACACAAAACTTGGTACA
Organism: Thuja plicata; assembly: GCA_018584345.1. Lineage (NCBI taxonomy): Eukaryota > Viridiplantae > Streptophyta > Pinopsida > Cupressales > Cupressaceae > Thuja > Thuja plicata. The sequence goes on from MU225533.1 coordinate 778,361, forward strand.
TAGTGATTTCCTATCCTATTTTAGTATTACCATATAGATACATTTTTGGCATTTGTGTCAAAAAAAAGGGGGAAAGTCATTGTATATACATATAAGGAAATACATGTATAGAGAAGTAGAGAGAGATATATAAGTATTAAAAAAATAATTTTGAAAAATAAAAAATAGAGTCAGTTATAACCGATTCACAAAGCTATTGTCAAAACCCGAGCAAGTACCGAAGCATATGGTAAGGGGGAGTTTTGACTCAGAAGTTTGAGCAATTTTTGAGCATGATAAGTGTTTTTGGTCACTAATGCCAAAGGGGGAGATTCATGACCTTATGGAAAGACATGTTTTCAATTAGTGCCAAAACACTTAGTCATCACAAAGTTGACCAAGCCAGTAGTGCAACCCGAGCAGTTACAATGTAACCCGAGTAGTGGCAGTGTCAACCGAGCAGACAGTGGTAATCAATAGTACCCAAGTGATCAATGTAGCCCGAGTACATAGAGTAGCCCGAGTGAAATATTTTAGTATGTTTCCCGAGTGACAACATAATGCCCGAGTGCCAGTATATTGACCGAGTGGACTACTGGACCCGAGTAACAGTTTTGGGCCAACTTAGCTTATATTGTTTGATATTAATTTATCTTATGGAAGCTGACTTACAGAAGTATTTTATTTGGATAAGGTATAAATATAAGGTATTTTTTTTATCCAAATATATGTGTAGAAGTGTGTATGCAAATATGAAGTGGCAGATTATTTAAGAGGCTACAACAGTATAAGGAACAATAGAGACTAATCCATCACAGTCAGGTGATTATTTTTTATCATTAGATCTTATTTCAGCAAATTAGATTTGCATTGAAGATCATCTACTGGTTCATCCTAACAGGTGCATCAGCAAAATCCTCTAACAAGGTGGACATACCAGTCCTTTACAAATATCCTAACAGAGTTGCATTACTGCATTATATTGTACTAAATCCTTTCACAAGGTGGACCTAACAATCCTTATTGCTCCTAACAGGGAAGGCCATCAGAAGTGGTCAATTGTAAGCTTTAACAGGCTAAATTTATACTGCAATAATAAATATTATGGGTACCATCGCCACCCTAGTTTTACTTTCTATTTGGAAGGTTTCTGGGTAATCAAATATTGTGTCAAGTGTTGTGGATATTTTATTGCTTTTCATTTCATGCATGCAATCAGATTAGATAATCTAATAAAGGATTAAAAGGATTAATTTTTATTGGTTACTGATTCACCCCCCCCTCTCAGTCACCTAGCCTCAACATATTTCCAATAGGTACAATGGAACTGATAACAGAAGAGGACCACCGCCTATGGTTATAAATAAGAATATTGGTGATAATGGTAAGTGTCTTGCAAAATAAATGGATGAATTCAAGAGTCATTTCAGAAAACCAGAAGATGAAAACAATGGTAAGGTATGGAAGGTAAAAGAAACAAGTGAGGTATTGGTTTAGGGAGATTCAGTAGATTCTACTGAGCCTTCTCTTAATTCTCACATTGATACATCAACCTAGATGGCCAAGCATGGCCTTAGGGGGAGCATTGGAAGAAAACATCAGAAATCTATCCAACCCCTGATTATGAGGAGTAAACTCTTGCGAGCTTAGTGAGAGTATGTAGAGATGTTGTGGAACACATATTTGAGATCATAGTGCTTACATTATATATCCTATGATCACCAGATTGTTAATCAACTAAATTATGTGTAGAGATGAGTTTATTGGGAACTACATGTCAATTCTTTACACAACAAAGTATAAGCTTAATCAAAAGAACTTGTTTAAACATCATTCGAAGAACATAGCCTAAGGAGAAAAGAGATTAGAGAAAAAGAAGAAAAGAAGCAAGTGTGTTGAGCATTTGATTGAAGCAGAAATTCACAAAATTGATAGATAAAAGGTATTTAGATGATTTGCAAAGATTTGATTATGGATACTTCGTTGATTTTTAATGTCGTTGAAAGGCCTAGGAATAAGTTTAAGAAACACGCATTCAAATCGATTGAGGATGATCCTGAAGGTGTGTTTTTCATAAACACCCTATGAAATTCTACATGTGGAAGACATTAGTGCTTATTTTTATTGTAATTACGAGTCTCTGGGAGACTTTGAGATATATTCAGAGATGAAGGACATGATTGGAGAAGATGACAAGATGAAAGCGAGTTCGCACACCTTGAAAATTTAAGTATCAAGAGGATGACTGATCTTTACAAATTCAACAAAGAGGAATGGATTAAAATCATTCTGAGTAGAATTCATGACTAGTTCATTTGTCTTGGAGATCAACCTGTGAAGATATGCAGCGAGTTGACTCATAGTATAATAAGTTTGGATAATTCTGGAGTCATTCTTGTTGCAGAGAACGACATAAAGAAATAGGTAGAAACCCTAACACATTCGTGATGGGATAAGAGAGTGATGAATATCAATTTTATATTTCAGCAAGATGTCAGATTGGTTTTAAAAGTTCTTGGATACAAACTACATTACAACAGCCGACCTAACTCGGTATCTGCAGAAGTGATTTTGATGGCATATAGAATGGTTAAGGAAAATATTAAAAATAACCTTTGTGAAATACTTGCACAACATTTTTTGGAGAATGTAAAGAAAATTAAGAAGGATAAGTCAAAGGCATTCAGGTTTGGATCTTTATTGGTACACACGTATATTCATATTGTACATAGTTTTCCTAGTATGCACCCTAGAGACTGTAAGGATAGTGAACCCACTAGAATTCAGATCACACGAAGCTATAGAAGACATAACAATACATGGGTTGATAGTGAGTTATTTTGGATGATCAAAATATTGCAGAGATAGATGAAGGAAAGAGAGAGGATTCCTGAGGCATTGGTAGAGAAGTACAATGATACAATTTGTTTCATGGTTGAAACTGATTGTGTTTACTTTGAGGTAGTTCAACCTAGGATGAAGTGGTGTTATCCTCTGGGATATGAAGTCAGTTATGAGGTCTTGATTATTCAAGTTGAACACATACTATCCTCATAAATTAATCCATCAGAATAAAGATGGGGCACCTATGAAGAAATTTCAGCAAAGATAAGGGAAGAACTGACTAGAGGTGTAAGGAAGAGGAAAGTAGAAAACTTGGTAGATGATCTAGCAGTTAAGGCTGGTATAACAAAGGAGGAGATGAAAGAGGTAAGAAAGAAAATGATAGAAAGAGCTTCTGGGTTGGTGAGTACTGCTTCTGCAGCCCTTCCACCTCCATTAGTTGAGAAGGTAATTAGTCCAACTTCTACTGTGATTGATATATCTGAAAAAATACCTACACCACCAAAGGGAACATCACAGAAAGAGAAACTTATGGAATTTCTAAGAAGGAACACAAGGTCCACTAAACAAGACTCTCCACCTAAAAGATAGAGGACGTAAGTTGAAGAGAAGGGAGAAGAGAAAAGTCCAGTTGTGAAACATCTCTAGAAACTTGACATAAAGATACTGGAGAAGAGAATAGTTGAGCAAGGAAAACTTAATACCTTGTCTAGATTCTATGTAATGTATGATGCATCTGATCATAATTTGATTGAAGACATGATAATAAATCACTTACTTACTTTTAAAAAAGAACTTGTTAGAAGTTGAAGGTAGTATACTTGAGGAACTCTATGAGAAATTAGAGTTGAGGAAACAACTAGCATAGATAGAAGATGAAGCAATCAGAGTACAAGAAATTGAAGACATGTTACCTATTGATTCTGTTAAGGAGATGGAGAATATATTGAATGATTTAAAACCCTTGATGAGAACTAAGTCAATATTAGTAAAGCTAATGGGGAGAAGGTATGATGAAGTGATCAAGGAAACCTAGAATGTTGTGGATAAGGTTCAAATGGCCAGTACTGAACCTGAGAAGTCCTCACCACCAAAGGATACTAAACTTAGATCTATTGAAAAAGGTGAGTCATCAAGGATGGCAGAAATAAGTCTAGACAAATCAAAGGGTGAAGACACTAGTCAATTTATGAGTACTATGAAGCAACCATATTTCTTTGTTTCTAGTGTGGCTGTGTCTTTGGACACCTAACAAGATGTCAGTGATCCTTTTGAGAAAGATACCAACATTGAAGGAAGCATTGTTCTAGAAATGTAAAATAAAGAAGAGAAGAAAGTGAGCGTAGCTGAGGCAGAAAAAGAAAAAATGAATAAATTTGAAGAGAAACAAGAAACTCATGCATCTATTTCTTCATCTTTATTGTTGGAAAGTGAAGATAAGACTCTGAGAACTGATTTTGAGAATATGGATCTGGACAAGCTAATGAAGTTATCCTACATCGCATTTGCTAAAGTGAAAGAGAGGTCTGAGAAGAAAGGTTAGATGAAGACAAGGGTAATGGAAAGAGCATTTTATACTATCAACAAACTCCTACCTATACATTTTTCTTTCCAATGAGAGGACAGTGCAGAGAACTTGAACAGGGTATTGGATGACTTTCACTATGAGTCCTTGGAGAAGATTGTTGAAGAGAAAGAAGAGAAGAAGTACCTCTCAAAGAAGTTGGAAGAAGTTTGCGAGTCTATCTCATGGGACTTGGGAATATTGAACAAAACATTATTTGAGGTAAGGAGTTGTGTATCACATGGAAGGAATTTATATAGTTATTGTATAAATCATGTTAAACATCTCAAAAACATTGAGGAGATAAAAGAAAATGATAGAATAACTCTGGACAAGATGATGGACAATTGTGAGACCTCCTCATACTCTATATTGGAGTTGGATAGAGAAGTGTCTAGGATATTGGACAAACTAAGTGTTTTGGATACAGAGAAAGGGAGAGTTGTGGGAAGATTTGGTATGCTGAAGAGTTTAATCACTCCTAAGTTATCAATTCTTGAGACCCGTCTTTCTAACATGGAGAAGACATCGCAGGCCCTCACTGAACACATGCCTATCGAGATAAAGGCAGCATAGACATCTTATTTTGCACTAAATGGGATGATTCATGTGAGTCAAATACTGGTGAAGAATTGGTCAGAGGAAGTGAAGATCTTGGAGAGCTCCTTCCAAGATGTGCTAAAGATGGTATAATTTTTGGTAAGAAAGGGCACAATTTTGCTATGTATTCTACATATTTGTATACCTTTTACATTGATTTCAAAGGGGGAGAAGAGAATATATGGAAAAATTATAGAGTAGATAAGATATATGTAAATGAGATAAATATTTTTGTGTATATTTTTTTTTGTATTGACACAGTCATTTTTCACTAAGTGTTGCCATCAATTCCAAAGGGAGAGATTGTTGGAAAGTGGTTCATTCAGGAGTGTTCTGGAACACTTGAGGGTTTTCATTTATGGAAACACATCTATTATGGATGGTTTCTTGGTGTCATACACAACTTTGGAGTTATAACTTGCAAAATGACTAAGTCTAGAAAACAGAATTACAGAGTATAGCAGTACAATTTTTGTTAGCGAAGACAATATATGATGAATTAAGACATGCAATATTAGGAGAAGCTATTTTTGGATGTATATGACCTTATGTTAAGGTTTCTAATGTTTTAGATTTGATCACAATAAGTTACAATACATTGAAGACATGCGAAGATAGAGTAACAATGATACATGGCAGATGAACAGTTGTGATGATTGAGAGAGTATAATGCGAAGTCTAAACATGCTATATTGGATTCAGATTGTGGATTACCTATGTTTTGATAGTGTATAATTGCCTACTTGGTAATTACTTTTTGTATAAGTATTAATTCTATTTTATGATGTAATTGGAAGCCAACTAGATATGTAACAATGTATATATAGGAAGAGATTTTTGAGAATCAAAGTGTGAGATAAAATATGTGATGGATGTGTGATATATTGGTATGGATGCAAAGAGTTAGTTGGATGAATTGTGATATCAGAATTAGTCAGATAGTAATGTGAACTACAACTGGAACTACCTAAGCATAGCAGATGCTTGTATTGTTCATTCTTGATAAAGAATTGTAACATAATCTCATTTCTGATTGTATGAGTAGTGTGCTCAGTATACATTTAACAGGTTTTTGTATTCCTCTAAACAGGAAATGTACTAATGTAATAATCAACTCCTAACAGGGCTAGGTCTCCTAACATGGATAGTATACTCTTAGAACATATTTTTGGTTACCATCCCCACTGGGGTTTTCCCTTGGCCAGGGTTTCCTCAACAAAAAATTTCATGGTGTTATGAGTTGTGTGTTTTGTGTTTATGTTCTTTTGATTTTAACAATTATATAGTTAAGTTGTAATTTGCTAAGTTCATGTTTAAAGTGTTTTAATTATAATTCACCCCCCTCTCAGTATTACTTAATCCTAACAAATCCTCTATTCTCTTCACAAGATCCTATCCTACCAAATGATCATGTCACTGCTCATATTCCACCTCAGGATCTTATTATTCCTCCTAACCCCCTTAGTATCCTAGCACATTTGTGCAAGTTATTCATAAACCCCATACATGTCAAATGGGTTCCTTCGCTTCTATCTAGTCTTGTCCACTCCATGATCTCAATTGTCCTCTAAAAGATCTCATCACCCCTACAAAATCTAATAATGATCCTCCTACATATAAACTTGGTTCATCCACTTTCATTCGAGCTAGTATACTTCATGATCCTATCATGCATTACAGACCTCCTCCACCTCAAAATGGATTTGAATCTTGCTATAAAAGTAACAAGTATCCCTTTTCTAAGAAGGTTTTCCAAAGCATGCGCTATCAAGGAAAAGGATTGGGCATCCATGAACAAGGAATATTAGAACCTCCTTATATAATAGAAAATCCCATAAATCATGGCCTAGGCTACAAGGCTCACACTCAAGATGTTGGTACTATTCATATACATTCCTTCATATAAACCAAAGGATACATTAAAGCCTTCAAACCTTCCATCCATCCTAGGTCCATATATTCCCCCCTCTACTAGCTCGGAATCCATATACAAGTTCCCAAATGCATGTCAATAAAGGCACACATCTATGAGAACCTTTTGCCCATACAAAAATCCTCCACATAATTCCTATCCATCCATGAATCTCATTTCCTTCCCAAGAAATTTGGATGCCAAACATAAAGCCTATAAGACAAGCAATCCACATGTAGTCAAGGATCAACATGTCCAATCTAATCGACATGTAAAAATAAAGAAAAATATGATCCTAAAATAAAAAGAAGTATAAAAAGGCCACAAATTCCCATTAGGCAAAAATAAAAGTCAAAATCAATATGGGTTCCTAAATTTCTTATACAGTAAATGTGTTCCAAGGACCAAAAAAGAATAAAAAACTAAAGTCCATGTGGATTCCTAAGAATCTTCTTGAAGCACAGTGTTCCAAAGAAAAATCCAAGTTGGCATTCAAAATTTCTATCCCTCCATCTAAATCTTGTCCACCTTCCAAATCCATTATGGGTCCTTCTATCTCAAAATTCATAGTCATTCCTCCATTAAATACAAAATCTCCATTTCCTCCATCACCCCTCAAGGTGTGTGCCAATGTTGATCTTGCCCTCATTTCCCTCCACTCAAAATCAAGTCTTCTCATAATCCCTCCATTATCAAACACATATTTTACATCCTTCCATCCATCCTATCCAATCATCTTCATAAAACCTTATCCTATTTCATCCAACCATCCATTTTAATCTCCCTTTATCATTACCTTACCAACATGTTTGAGCATACCACCAAAAGATATGGTCCATTATTTTATATCTTTGAAGAGCACTATCTAAGGAAAAATATCCTTGAGTCCTTCTTGCATATCCTATCATGAGTCCATCATTTTTGAAAAAGTAAAAAAAAAAAAATCATCGCCTTGACTAAAACCTGGCAAACATGCATCTTGGTAACACAAAAAAAAATCAAGAGAAACATTTTTTTCTAATAGTGAAAACTTGGCAAATAGGCACTTTGGGCAAGTACCATGATGAAAACCTGGCAAACAGGCGTCATGTATAATCTATGAACTTCTTACATTTCATACTTGGGGGCATATTTCATCCATATTTTCCTATCCTATCATATCCCTTTCATTTCCTCCATTATCCTATGTCCCACATATCCCTTATCTTATCAACATCCATATTTCCTTTTTCCCAACTTTGATCTTGACAAGGCTAGAAATATTCCTAGAAGCATCACATGTCCTACCTGCTTCATGTTGTTCACATCCCTTTGGTCCATATCCTTGATCTTATCCATGTCCCTTTGGTCCACATCCCTTATCATGTCCACATCCATTTGGTACATATTGCCTATCTTGTCACAACCTTCAATCCATTTCCCTTTATAAATCCACCTGTTACCGTCGGGGCAGGATCAAAATCTGAAAATTCTTTGACACAATGCAACAAGCCACATTGTATCAAAGAGGGGAAAATGTAGACACCCAAAAATGGACAAACTTGTGAGTTCACATATAACTACTAATAATTCATCTATTAATTAAATGGTTCTTTAATTGTTTAATTAATCATCTTAATTGTGCTATGTCCTAATCTTTTCATCACTTAATCATTTCTTAATATTAATTAAATAATTAATCTTATTTAATTAATTTCACCTTAATTAATTGGTCTTTATCAGTTAATAAAATTCAATTTCTAAATTCCCATAGTTTAAATAATTATCAATAATTATTTAAATTAGCTAATTATTTCTTCTCAATTAAATTAATAACCCAAAATTAATTTCATTTCATTTCTAACTAATTTCTATTAAATTTAGATTTAATTCCACTTTCTTCTAAATTGAATTTTTAATTCAATTTTAATTCTAAAATCTTCCAAAAATTAGAGAAAAATAATTTCATGAGGAATTAAAATTTCTGAAAAATAAAAAAGAGGTTTAGATCAATAAAATCATTTAATTATCCTTAAAATTGGAAATTTGAAAAGAATTCCTTTAATCAAAAAATTAATTGCTTTTTGGAAACTGATTTTCTCCAAATTGATTTAGATTATCTTCTTTCTTTTTCTCCTCAAAATAATAATTTCTTCATCTTCACTCCATCTCTAATTATCTCGTCCATTCAATCTGATTTCATAAGATCAATCTCAATTGGCGATCAGTCTGAAATCTTTATATAAACCTTATTCTTTCTGATTTGAAAGGACCTCGATTTTGAATGTTTTGAGAGCATAATCTTTATGCAGGTTAGGAGCTAATTGCGATCAAAATACATCAATCATTTTATCATATCTCTCGAATCTTCCAAGTCAAAGTGTTGTTAGTATCAACTCTGAGTACCATCCAAACAACCTTTAAAGAGAAGAAGAGAGAAGAAACAAAGACTTGAATTATCTATTGGTTACACTTAATTGCTTATTTGGTTTCTAATAGATTAGATTTATTTTTGTTGTTTGTGGGGCTTTATGTTGATTATTAGTTCATTCTTTGATTAGTTCGGTGCTATTAATCCTCTATTTGAGCTTGTGCAGATTTTACTCCATACACTATGAACATGTCTTCATGCCTCATAGGTCATTTTATCTACAATGCTATTATTTATACCGTGAAACTATTGCTTAAGATCAACATTGAAGATGTGCCTATTTTCCTAATTTATGAGTACTTCTCCTTTGATAACTATATTCTTTTGCACATGTTGATCTTGTTTATTGTGTAGGTTATTTGAAGCAAAGTCCAACTTAATAAGAAGAGGCACATGGTCAGATTTTAAATCAATGTGGCACTCTCCAATTTCTAACTCTAACACCCTCGAAATAATTTTTTGTCACCATATTACATAGTCTACCACACTTTTCCCATTATATGTTTTGCATGTGACACCCTCTGAAGATGGTCAATCTCTCAATCCATTGCAAATAACCATGCCAAACAAACTACAAAGGTCCAATAATTATGCCACATTACCATCTTGTGAAGCTCTTTCCCAAGATTGACTATAGTCCACAACCAACTATAAGGAGTTTATTTCCCCTTTGTCACCACTGCTCAATTGTAGAGATTGATTTTTAGTTGTCCTTGCATTAAAATTTCTCATTAATACTACTTCTCTCAAGGTGTTGAATAGAGAGATATCTTTTTTTAAAGGGGCATATGGTGCAGGAGCACCCTCGAAGAACCATATGGTAAACCATGGTCAAAACTTGAATTATTTTTGTTTTGTGTTATTTCATGTTAATAAGGCCATTATGGGCCATTATGATGTCTTTGGACCTAATTGGGCAAGTTTGAGGTCCATTGGGCAAAAAATATAAAAGTTGCAACTTGTAGAAACTTTTTGAAAATATGGTTGTAAGTTGGTTTTTGACAGTTGGAAGTTGAAAACCACTTGGATGTGCATAAATTATCTTGTTTCATGCCACTCAAGGGTTGGATTTTTGAATTTGGAGATTATGCTTAATGAGAAGTTGATTTTTCATGTATTCTTGAACGTTCTGATTAAGTAAAAACATGTTTTACAAGGACCCGAAACCTTTACAAAAAAAAAGAGCTCAACGGGTTTTACAAGGACCTGAAACCTAAAAAGAGTTAATACAAATATTCAACGAAGAGGAGAAACAACTGTGCTAAGGCACCCAGAAGGAAATGAAACAAACAAATATTCTTGAACGTTGAAGTATGATTTTCCTTTCTATTCTTAGTGAAATCCATCTTATTTACACTTGAAACCTATTGGGAATTATAGAACAATGAATCTATGGCATTTTTTCACGCGTTTCACTAAATTTCATTGTAAGTTGAATAAGATCTCATCATTTTTGTAAAGATTATCTGAAACCCTAGTTAGGGTACCCAGAGGCATAAAATAATATATTTATGGTCATTCCCATGGTGAAATATAACACAATCAAGTGGTAAGGCCCCTGTAAATATGTATTTCCATATTTCATAATTACAAAACTCCACCATGAAGGCAACATGTGTAATGGAAGACTGGTTTGTCTGATTTTATGAGTATATCAAACCTTTGTTGGCAATGAGGGTGAAATAATTTATTTGAAGTTGATTGGATTAAGGTAATTGGGTTGGGAGTAGTGTTTTTGTACCTTGATATTATGTGTTCCATGTCTTGAAACATTGTTTTGAACCTATGTAAGATTTTGGAGCCAAGCTCTAGCACCAAGCCTAGGCAAAATTATCAATTGGGGCTAGTGGAAGAACAAGACAAAAAAATTTTGAGCCCTTCACCCCAAAGGACCCCCAACCCATTTCAAGATATGTTACCAAAGTGCCAAATGGGTATTTTAAATAAATTTTATTTTTTGGATATGAATCTTATAGTGAAAGTTATTCCCTAACAGGCCTATTTCGAGGGCTATTAGGAAAGAGGCCTAATTGTAAGAAAATAATCATTGATCCATGCCCAAGGTAAATTGAAAGTATTTTATTGTATTTTTAAGAGACTCTAAGCCCCTTCTATGCATTATCATATGGTTCTTCTTTGTCTAAATTTCTTCTCTTATAAAACTTTGAGTTTTGCATAGTAAAGTGGCAAACAACCAACCTAACAATGATCTCATTTACTATTATTTACAACTGAATGTATTGTTTCTTTGGGTCCTCTTTTTCTAATTTTATTATTCTATACCACTTATCATTTATTAGCACTTGGACTCCACCATATCCTTTACCATTATCATTCCCTTTGTTACAAACTAAAAATTTCTTCTACTTTCAAAATTTAGGAAATTGTAACCCTCGTGATCATTTGTTTCAACAATAATAAATAATATATTTCCCCTCTGTTATGGGCCCCACCCCAAGATCTCTTCTCCATGAAAATATTCTATGGTTCCAACTCACTATACTTAAGTACTACACTTAAATTATCTATGTGTCCTCAACATAATGAATGAGACGACATAGGCTATTATTAGCCTAATATAATAAAAGGAAAAGGCATTCATAAGTTTAGCTTAACCCCCTACCACAACCCCTAAGATTAACTTAGAGAGAAGCTAAAATGTTAATGATGAATGTATGTATGGGTCTCAATAACAAGGCATTCTTAGGTACAAGTGTACAAATTATTGTAATATCTCACAACTGAAAACAAAAGGAGAGAAACTTATAGAAAAAATCCTCTCCAAATGATTAAAAAAAATAAAAAAAATAAATGTGACTAAGAATGAAGAGCTCAATCTATCCCCCTAATTACTAAATTAGTCACATAATTATAGTAAATATCCTTCCCATAGGAGAGAAAGGAAGAGATGATGTATCCTAATCATAATGAACAAGCTCCAATGCTAATGGTAAAATATTCAAAGATGAATATTAATGGTAATCTAATAGTACAATACTGCCAAATGAAATTGTTCGGGTGAAGTTCCAAGCAATGACCTAGTGGTGCTTGGAATGGGGGCAAGTAATATAATATTCCAATATAATATATTTAAAGGTCATTTCCATGAAAAATTAAACTGTCGTCAATTTTCTAAAATAAGTTGCCAAAAAAATCAATCCTTAGGTTTCTACAAATATTGTGCTAGCTTACAACACTATATAGTTCTAAAACTTCTATAAATCCATATCGGTATATAAATTTTACCTCAAAGGTTGTGCCAAACAAAAAAATTACCTCAAATTAAACTACACAATTTTTTTCAAAATGATAAGTGGTCTTAAAGTTTTTGGCTACTGAGAAGACAATGGCGAGGTCAAATTTTTCCCACAATGCATTGAATTTTTGTTTACCCTTGCACCTTACATTGATTTGTTAATTTATAGAAGCACTGAGAGGGGGGTGAATCAGTGAAAATAGAACATATACTAATTCAACCACAGATCTAAATATGCATATAAGTATCTTCCACAAAATCAAACAAGTAATTGTAACTATGAAATAGAAGTAAAGTAATCAACAACCACAAAGAATAAACTATAACAACACACATTTTATTGTGGAACCCTTGTTAGAGGGAAAAACCATGGTGGGGATAACACCCAATATCTCTTCACTATAGATAAAAAGATTTACATGGTTAAGAGCTTACAATACCGTGCTAAGGGCTCACCCTATTAGAAGTGACTAGTACCTTGTTAGAAGTACAATAAGTTATGTTAAGATCTACCTTGCTAGAGGATTTTGAACTCCTTCTTAGAAGTCACCTTGTTAGAGGATTTACACAAAAAAGATCTGTTAGGATCCACCCTATTAAAGGATTTACCTTGATAACCTCTTGTGTTAGCCTTGAGCAATGAACTTGAATCATTGATCTTTGAATGGTACTGCTTTCTTGTAAGATCCAATCCAATAGATGATCACTTGATGCAAAACACAATCTCTATCTCTGATTGAAACCACAAAAAAGATGATCAACAACCCTAAATATTTGATTTTACACCCTTTTATATAGTTGTTCTTAAGTCAGTTAAACATTAAAAACAATCCACAAGTTGTCCCACAATTGACTTAATTCATAAAAAAATTGTGTCAATAAATCTTCACATGTTGGCCCAAAAATTTAATACCAACATTTAATACAAAACATCATCATTAATTTAATTGTCTTAACCATCTGATCATCAGGTATCAATCAGTAACTCAACCGGTTCACATAGAACATTTACCCAAAAACTAACTTTCACATACTATTGAGTTAACTATCACGATCATAAATTTGTACTCTTCTGATCATAATAAGACTCTGGTAATGATCACATCTCCCAATATTCTCACTATCTCAAGCACTACGCAAATCTCCAAACTATTATGTCTTCTTGCTCACCAATCATAACACTTAGCATATCTGCTTCACCTATTCATCCTGACAATTAGTTAGGGTAACCTATACACCAAAATTAATAGAATTAATAAGTTTCCAACAATGAAAAACTTAAACTCATCAATTCCATACAAAAATTGATCATAATGCCAACAATCTCCCCCTTTGGCATTGATGGAAAAACATATACCAAAACATATACAAAGCAATAGGTAATATAACTAACTATTGTATATTGGTCACTTACTCAATTGTATTTTCATCATACCAATCATATACCGATTACTCATTACTCCCCCTTTTACTAAACTTATATAAATTACTCCCCCTTTGAAAATAATGACAAAGGTACACAACTTAACTTCAAAAAAGAAAAGCTTACCAATCACAGTCTTGCAAAAACAACACTAAAATATGCTTTTGTAGTATCTAATGAATTCTCCCATGATTTCTACAAATGTATAATACCTTTGAACTATTCATGCAAAATAGAAGCTAACTCTTCCATAGCGTCAAGAGTAATCATATAAGGTATTGCAAGAGTAACCTCTACTTCTTGAACAATCTGTTGCATAACATCAAGTGTAGGAATCAAATAATTCTGCAACTCAAGCAATGTTGTTATCCTCTTGTCTTGTTCTTCGTGCAATGTTTCAATTTGTGATTTATCACATTTACTTGTGATCCATAGGCTACAACTGGGTGTAAAATAGGATCAAAAGTAGAAATCAAAGATTTAAGCTCCTATTGAGCTTCATTTCTCTTAACCTCCAAATCTTGAGTAAACAAAGAAAAATCAGAAACCTTGGCTAACAATTTACCATTTTCCTTCAAAGTTTCCTTTACCTTAGTGACTTGAACTGTAAGTTGTCATTTTTCTACTGCAATGGTTTCCATCAACTTCTCAGTCCTCTTCTTCTCATACTCCACCTTAGCTCTATTCATAGCTGCATCTTCCAAACTTGAAACTTGTTAAGTAATAGAACTGACCAAAATATCTATTTGTTCAATTGTATGAGAATTTGGATCAAATGAAACATCATGTAAAAGATCAAATAAAATATCATTGGTTGTCTCTAACACTTGAGCTTGTCTCTTCTCAATTCTTAATTGGTCCCTTTTGCTTTCAACATAAGTATGTATAAAATTCTTATTAGTTCACCAGAGCTCATTTTAGAAATATCAACAGGTCTTTGAATGACCTTTATATCTTCATCTTTAAGATCAAGCTCAGTTTCTTCCTCTGGAATATCAACATATTTTCTCTTTAACTTAGAACTAGAATTCTCACCAAGTTTTAATTTTCTTATCACTGAATGTGCTGCTACATCAGCTTCACCTTTCTTTTCTATATCACCACTCTCTCCAATAGTAGTAGTAGAAGTAGGCACCACCACCTCTGCAATATTATTCTTATGTCCTTCATCTTTATCTTGCACACTGTAGCTCTTTTTTTGAATCCAGGTCTCATTGCCTCAACTAAAATCTTTACAGCTTCAATAGATAATTTGGGCTTTAGTAAGATTAAGGATTACTCCATCATTTCTCTATCTTTCCTTAAAGTTGTTGGAAATGGGTTGAGTAACTAAGAGGGGAGGGGTGAATCAGTTACCACAAAAAAAAATCCAAGTCCCTTATATGTCTTAATCAAACTTATCACTGTTACTCGGTTAACAAAGATATTCTGTTGTTACTTGGTTAACAAAGCAATCTTAAAATATTAATTGTGATTATCCTTTAGTGATTAAGTGTAGAAACATAAATCATAAAGAAAATAACATGTACACATATGACACCAAGATTTAACGTGGAAACCCAATTTGGGAAAACCACCAATTGCAACTAGTTATTATTTTTCACTCTTCTGAAGTGAGCCCTGTTAGGAGCCAACCATGTTAAAGGTTAAAAACAACACTGTTAGGTGTGACCCTATTAGAGGATTTGATCAACCTCTAAGGAGTGGCCTTGTTAGAGGTCTTCAAACACTTCAATGTAGAAATATTACCTTGTGAGAGGATTTATGAAATACTTTTAAGTCTACTCTGTAAAGAGATTTGGATCACTGCTACAATTGTTAGAGAGTAACAATGGATTGACCTGTTTGACAAAGCAACTATCTTTGTTGATTCAGATCTCTGCTCTGGCTTTAAAATGGATCCTCACTGATCAAATATTCTATTGTAGCTCTGTCTGGATGTACTGTCTTTAATCAGAATCCCATCTGATTTCGCCTTCACTCTTCATATCAAAACTCTTCCATGTATTTATGCTTATTTCTTCTCACTCATTCAATCCAAACTTGACCTTGTATATATATTATAGGCCTTGTCAATTCGGCTTGAATAACCTTCCAAATAAATAATAAAACTTAAGTCTTTCGGCTGCATATAACCAATTAAACATAAAATGTAAACTATTGTTGGTCGGCTGACACCAAGTGCATAACTCGGTTAACACTATAATACTTGAATTCCCAACCGTTACTGTATTGCCTGAGTGAACTCGGTTAGAACTAAAAATCACTTTGGTCTTCTTCAATGCCTAAGATAACATAGCATACAATGACTGTGCTCGATTTAGGTATAGACATTTTTGTAACATCACTACATTTGTGTAAACATCAATGACAATACACAATTGGATGATTGTCATCA
Organism: Thuja plicata; assembly: GCA_018584345.1. NCBI lineage: Eukaryota > Viridiplantae > Streptophyta > Pinopsida > Cupressales > Cupressaceae > Thuja > Thuja plicata. The sequence goes on from MU225533.1 coordinate 794,747, forward strand.
ACAATATCCCTCTTTGGCATTGATAGAAATACAACATGTCATAATACAAAGAATTTTAGAGTAAAAGACAGAAGAATAAAATTTTATTAATGTCCTTAGCTTCATTCTGATTCTCATCCAGGAAACTCCCTCTGTCTTCACAATCACTGAAATACAGATTTCTCCCTCTAACATCAATCTCTGCTTCTAATACAATTTCTCCATCTGTCATCAATAATATTTTCTTTTAATAATTTCTTTGGCATGACATCAATAATCTCTCCCTCTTTGACAACTAATGCCAAAGACTCTATCCAATGAATTGTAGTGTACCTGATGTATTGATTCATATGCAATAAGCTCTGACAATCTGCATCAACATGTTATATATTTTATGTAGCTCGGTTGATGCATCACTAATATATCCATTAGTGAGCCTTAGTTAGGGTAATCACCCCTAGCTTTCCTCTAAGATACAAGAATGCATCCTTAGGTAAAGGTTTTGTGAATATGTTTGTGATGTAATGACAAATATTTATCTCTAACCCTATCTTCTCCTAGGGTCTTATTTAGGCCACTTCTCTAGCCTATTAGGATTCTTCACAAACCCTAATTGCACAATTATTCTACTCTCAATCCTTCACCTATTCAATTTTCCTACACCATTAAGGAGATCAACTCACACACCAACATACCCCATGGATGTCTTATTGCATCATTCACACCAAATGATCACACATGACCAAAACTAAACTTCAATGGAGAGGAAGGTTCATTTCTAGGACATTTCATTCATGGAAATTCCTAATCACACAAAGTTACAATGAAATCATTATCAATTTCAAGAACTTACATGAATTTTCACAAAACATGGCTACAAGGAATTAGGCCTAATTACACACTTTTTGGCCCATAACTCCAAAATATTCTTAACAAGATGGAAATAAAGGTCTAGATCCAAACACCCTTTTGGAAAAACTTAAAGATTTATTAGGTTTTACTTCCCCAAATTGTCTGTACAGTGGGTTGCTATAATCAAGCCTAAAATCAAGGGTTTCATAGAATTCTAAGAACATCTACAAGGGTTTGTTATTTCATCTCGAATAAATCTTCACCAGAAATTATCCTTGGAAATGGGGATCCCTTACACACATATCCTCCTCCCTACATTCTTAGATTGAAGAAACCAATGCATTCAATCACTCATAATGCTTCTGCAGTTCACTGTATTCCCTAGCCATGCACCTCTAGCTCACCTAGGGAATCACTACAAAATTATCTCTCTTGCTTTCCAGGGCCCAAGATCTTGCACCAATAATTTACAAGGATTCATCTTCAAAATCCCAAGGAATCAGACAAAATCCACAGTGGGAAAAGGAGTTATGATCCCATTATCAAAACCTGTCTGGACTAGACCAGCAATAATATAGAACATAAAGTATTTACAAAAAGTGTATAAAACTAAATAAAAAGACTATATAATGCCACACAACATTCAAAGATCAACTAACCTACATCATTCACAAGTTATAGTGCTAAAACCAATCCATTAAAGTACCACTGTAATGCAAAAACAACAAGATTTCACACACAGTCACATATGCTTCCTTCAATTCAAAAATGTAGGCCCGTACAGTGGAAACCAACCTTGCTACAATGTCCAATTTTCCCTTATATAGGGTGGTGAAGTCATTATCAACCCCTTAGCACATCTATTGAATGAGTTTTCCAATTCTTGCAAATGTTGTCGGAGCAACATTGCAAAGTTGCAAAATGCAACTTTGACAACTTTTCCCCATTTCTTGCAAACCATATCAAAATGCTTCAAAACTTCACTAAACTTCACCAAAGACCCAAATAAGGGCTGAAACATGATTCTAACTTACCTTGGAACCTATTGACCTCATGATGACATCATCATCACACATGTGCCAATTAGAAGGCTATACAACACATTAGCCCTAATTGTACTTATTAAAAGGTCCTAAGACTCAAACTGAACACATCCTAACTCAACCATGCTATGGTTAACATGACCTTAAGCTTGAATCAAGATTATTACAAAAAAAATTTCCATAAGGCACACACACACAACAAAACTAACTAGATTTCCAAAATAACCTATGGGTGCTCTTGCACCATACTCCCCCACAAGAGAAAGTCAAGTCACTCTTGTAGCTAAGATGTCTTCAAAAATCCCAAACTTTGTGAAGTTTGTAGCTGCAACCCATGTTGCCTCTAACACTAGCTTATCCTTCCACTTGATGAGGTGTTCCATGTACACCTTGTGTCTAGTGATTTTCTTGACCCTTGAATCTAATACCTTTTCCTCTTCGGTCTGTACCTTTGGAGGCAAAACATCAGGTTCTACATCCTTTCCAACCTCCTCTCTATTCACATCTATCTCAGTTAAGGGTCCTTTAAAATTTATCAATTATGTTACATTGAAAACAAGTGAGTTTCTCAAATGAGTAGGTAGATCCACTTTGTAGCCATTAGCCCCATACTTGGCTAAGATTTTGCAGGGTCCCACTCTTTTCATCTAAAGTTTGGTAGGCACCCCCTTCTGCAACCTAGATTTATTCAAATGTACCATGACATAATCCCCTACCTCAAATTGAACATCATTTCTCTTCTTATCCACTTTAACCTTCAACTTTTGAGTAGATTCTAGTATAGTCCTCTTCACCTGTTCTTGAATCTCCTGCATGGTTTGAGTTAAATCTTCAACATGACCACTCTTATACTCCATAGCTCCAAGGTCTCTAAGCTCACATACACCCCTTGGGTGCATCCCATAAACAAGCTCAAATGGACTCCTACCTGTTGTCTTGTTAACACTATCATTGTATGCATATTCTTCTTGGGGAATGACCACATCCCATGTCTTCCCATATTGCTTAGTTAGGCATCTTAACAAATTACCAAGCACTCTGTTAACCACCTTAGTTTGGCCATTAGTCTGAGGGTGGTAAGATGAACCAAATGATAGGTTAGTACCCAATCTACTCCATAGTGTTTTCCAGAAATGGCTCATGAACTTGACATCCCTATCTAATATAATGCTTAGGGGTAGTCCATGGATTCTTACAATCTCCTTAAAAAACAAATGTGCAATATTACTAGCATCATGTGTAGTTCTACAAGGTATAAAATGACCCATTTTACTAAATCTATCTACCACAAGATAGATATTGTCATGTCCATGTTTTGTCTTAGGTAGCCCTACAATGAAATCTATGCTAACACACTCCCATGGTCTATTATGGATTGGAAAAGGTTGATACAAACCTGCATTGCTAGCTCCTCCTTTTTCTTTCATGCATACTACACATTTCTCAACATATTTTGTCACATCTCTTACCAACTTTGGCCAATGGTAAAACCTTTGGACTAAATCTATGGTTTTTTCACACCAAAATTGCCACTCAAACTACCATTATGTTTCTCTTGAATCAGATTCTCTCTCATTGAAACCTTAGGAACACACAATTGGTTTCCCTTAAATAATAACCCACTTTGCAAGGTAAAATCCAAAAACTTACTGTGGAAGTGATTCTGAAAATCAGAACATACCTTATAGGCTTCACCAAAGTATTCATTTTCCCTATAGAGGTCTTTGAAACTCTCTATCCCAATGCTTTTCAACTGAACTTATTGAATGGTCACCATCCTCCTACTTAGTGCCTCTGCAACCTTGTTCAACTGTCCTTTCTTGTGCTTTATTATGAATGTGAATACTTGAAGGTATTCCATCCACTTTAAGTGTCTATTACTAAGGTTTTCTTGTGTGTTTATATAGCTAAGGGCCTGGTTGTTAGTAAACACTACAAATTATTTTGGTAGCAAGTAATGTCTCCACTTCCTAAGAGACTGAACTAAGGCATACAATTCCAATTCATAAGAAGAATATTTCTTCTTGGCTTCATTTAACTTCTCACTGAAGAAGGATACTGGCCTACCTTCCCGACTTAACACACCCCCTACTACCATTCCACTTGCATCACACTCCCAAGTAAACAAGTTGTCAAAATTAGGGAGTCTAAGGATAGGTTGTGTTGCCACTTTCTCCTTCAACTTTTCAAATGCTTTTCTGCTTCAGAAGTCCATCTAAACTTAGTCTTGAGACCACCCTTGATGGTGTCTAGCATTGGTGCACAAATACCACTAAAATATCTTATACAATTTCTATAAAAATGAGCTAACCCATGAAAGCTCCTTACCTCTGTCCCTATGGTTGGTGTAGGCCAATATAGAATAGCCTCCACCTTGCTTGGGTCCATCTTCAATGAGCCTTGGGATACAACAAACCCCAAATACACAAGCTCTTGTTTGAAAAACTCACACTTCTCTAGATTGATTGATAACTTCTCTTCTTGCAACCTTTTGAGTACCATCTCCACATGATTCACATGTTCCTCTATTTTCTTACTAAATATAAGTATATCATATAGATATAATACCACAAAAATCCCTGTAAAATCCTTAAGCACTTCATTCATGAGCCTCATGAATGTGCTAGGGGCATTTGAAAGGCCAAATGACATAACTCTACACTCATACAACCCATTAGTAGTCTTAAAATATGTCTTCCATTCATCCCATCTTTGATTCTAATCTGGTGGTACCCACTTTTGAGGTATAATTTAGTGAAGTACATTGCCCCTCCAAGATAGTCCATCAAATCCTCAATTCTAGGAATTGGAAATCTGTATCTAATTGTAATCTTATTAATCCCTAGATTCAGTACAAAGTCTCCACTTCCCACCTTTGTTGGATGCTAACACCACAGGTATGACACATGGAATGATGCTCTTCTTGATTAGTCCTTGGTCTAATATCTCTTGCACTTGTCTAGCCACTTTTAGGTTTTGATCTGAAGTAAGCTTATAAGCTACCTTATTTGGCAATGATGCACCAGGTACAAAGTCAATTTGATGACTTATCACCCTTCTAGGAGTTAAAGTTGTAGGGGTACCATCACTGACTATATCTTTATACTTCTCAAGTAACTCTCTAATTTTTGATGGTAGAGGTTCTTGTTTAGGCTTCTCTTCCTCCTTAGGCTTGAGCAAGATGGCATACACCCTTCACTTCCTTCATCTCTAAGGGTTTTGATGAAATCCTTTCTACTACTCAATAGGATACTAGGGGTCTTGGGTTGTGGCTCATCTTCCTCCAATAAGAAATGAATCTTGAAAGTTATGCTATCTTTCTTGAAAGATATGGAATTCTCCTTTCCATCATAAACTGCACCCCTGTCATATTGCTAAGGCCTACCCAATAGTAGATGGCATGCATCCATAGGAAACACATCACAAAGCAACTTGTCTTTATACCCTGCAATAGAGAACTCCGCCCAATTTTTCTCATTCACCAACACACTCTGCCCTTTGTTCAATCATGTCACTTTGTATGGATTGACATGAGGTATTTTTGCCAATTTAAGTTTTTTTACAGCTTCCTTTGATATGATATTGTCTGTGGAGCCTGAATCCACGATCACTTTACAAAATTTGCCAAGAATTTCACATCTCACTCTAAACAAATTTCTCATATGCTTAGGTTCATCCTTGACTGGATGCCTAATCAGAACTCTTCTGAACATTAGGTTTTCACCCATCTTTGACTCAATGTGATCAACCTCTGGTGTCTTGACACTTGTTGTGTCTTTATGAGCATATGCAATCCTTTTACCATTGTTTGACGAAGTAGGCTTATCAGGGCATCTATAGGCTGGGTGACCCAATTGACCACAGTTATAACATTTCATACTTGCAAAGTATGAGTTTCTTCTACCTGAACCCCTTCCTGTACTAGAGCCTCCTTGAGTACCTCTACCTCTGGTATAACCCCTCTTGGAGTAGTTTCACTACCATGCTTTGTCTACTTGGACTCTCCTTGGTTTCTTTTTTCATTTCCTCTGCCTTGATATCCACCTCTATGACCCCCTTGGTCTCTTCCTCTACCTCTTCCTCTGACATTAGATCCTCCTTTCTTCTTATTTCTTTCTTCCACCTTAAGAGCTAATTGGTGGAATTTCTGAACAGTAGTTGGAGTCCATAAACTTATCTCCTCTTGGATGTTCCATTTTAGAGCACCCAAGTACCTTGCTACCTTGATAGGTTCCTCTTCTTGAATCTTGGACCTAAGACAAAACTTCTGAAATTTCTCTGTATAAGAGCCCACATCCAAATATTTTTGTTTCAGACCTTGTCTCTTTCTATGAAGTTGTATTTCATAGTCTTCTGGAAGATAATTTTATTTCACTTTAGTCACCATGGCTTTCCAGTTAGCTATAGGTTGTTTACCCATTCTAACTCTTTCATCTTGCAGGTACTTCCACCATGTCAATGCTGATCCTCTTAGCCTTGAATTTGCAACCTTGATTTTTTGTGCCTCTGTAATACCTTCACACTCAAAATGGTTTTCCATCCCCTAAATCCACTCTATCACTGTCTCAATATCCATTTTCCCACTAAATAGTGGTACACATTTTAATGCCTTTCCACCTAGTGCCTTAATGGATTTCAAGAATGGTTCCTCATTCAATAGAGGGTTTGGTTCAGGGATGATATCTTCTTCATCAATCTTCTTTTTACCTCTGTCACTACTTTCACCTTCTTTGCCTTTATCTTTGGCTCCATCAACAACTTCTTGTAGTTTTACTCTCATTTTATCTAGGGCTTCTTCAAGGAGTCCATTTTTCTCCTTTTTCTCATCCATCTCTTTATCTAACTCTAAATTAGTCACCATACTGATCTCCCCTACTAATTCACCAGTATATAGAGACATACACCATATCCCAAATCTTTAACTTGCTCTGATACCAATATGATGTAATGAAAAATATTTCTCTCTAACCCTATCTTCTCCTAGGGTCTTCTTTATGAAACTTCTATAGCCTATTAGGATTCTTCACAAACCCTAATTTCACAAGGATTATACTCTCAATCCTTCACCTATTCAATTTTCCTGCACCATTAAGGAGATCAACTCACACACCAACATACCCCATGGATGTCTTCTTGCATCATTTACACCAAATGATCACACATGACCAAAACTGAACTTCAATGGAGAGGAAGGTTCATTTATAGGACATTGGATTCATGTAAATTCCTAATCACACAAATTTACAATGAAATCCTTATCGATTTCAAGAACTTACATGAATTTGCACAAAACATGGCTACAAGGAATTAGGCCTAATTACACACTTTTTGGCCCATAACTTCAAAATATTCTAAACAAAATGGAAATCAAGGTCCAAATCCCAACACACTTTTGGAATACCTTAAATATTTATTAGGTTTTACTTCCCCAAACTGTATGTACATTGATTTTCTATAATCAAGCTTAAAATCAAGGGTTTCATAGAATTCTGAGAACATCCACAAGGGTTTGTTCTTTCATCTCAAAGAACTCTTCACCAAAACTTCTCCTTGGACATGGGGCTCCCTTACACACATATCCTCCTCTCCACATGCTCAGATTGAAGCAACCAATGCATTCAATCACTCATAATGCTTCTGCAGTTCATTGTATTCCCTAGTCATGCACCTCTGGCTCGCCGAGGGAATCACTACAAAAATAGATCTCTTGCTTTCCAGGGCCAAAGATCTTCCACCAATAATTTACAAGGATTCATCTTCCAAATCCCAATGAACCATACAAAAGACACGGTGGGAAAAGGAGTTATGACCCCATTATCAAAACCTTTCTAGACCAGACCAACAACAGTATAAAACACAAAGTATTTACAAAAAGTGTATAAAACTAAATAAAAAGACTATATAATGCCACACAGAATTAAAATATCAACTAACCTACATCATGCATGAGTTACAATTCTAAAACCAATCCATTAAAGAACCACTATAATGCATAAACAACAAGATTCCACACACAGTCACACATGCTTCCTTTAATTCAAAAATGTAGGTCTGTACAGTGGAAACCAACCTTGCTAAAATGTCCAATTTTCCCTTATATAGGGTGGTGAATTTGTTATCAACCCCTTAGGTCATCTATTGAATGAGTTTTCCAATTCTTGCAAATGTTTTCGGAGCAACATTGCAAAGTTGCAAAATGCAACTTGGACAACTTTTCCCTATTTCTTGCAAACCATATCAAAATGCTTCAAAACTTCACTAAACTTCACCAAAGGCCCAAATAAGGGTTAAAACATGATTCTAAATTACCTTGGACCCTATTGACCTCATTATCACATCATCATCACACATGTGCCAATTAGAAGGCTTTACAACACATTAGTCCTAATTGCACTTCCTAAAAGGTCCTAAGACTCAAATTGAACACATCCTAACTCAACCATGCTATGGTCAACATGAACTTAAGCTTGACTCAATTATTACAAAAAAAAATTCCATAAGGCACACACACACACAAAAAAAATCACTAGATTGCCAAAATAACCTAGGGGTGCTCCTGCACTAGTCTGCAATTTATTCTTTAGTATTCACATATTCCAATGTTACTTCCTTGTCCTGACCCAATTCCCTCAAGAAATGATACTTTATTGCAATATTCTTAGTCTTAGTATGCATCACTGGGTTCTTTGAAATGTTAATTGCAGTAGTGTTGTGACAATAGATAATAACTGGTTCTTTGATTCCCTCCTTCATACCTCACAATAGTTGTTTGAACCATATGATATTTGAGCAATTTACTGCTGCAGCAACATACCCTGGCTCTGCTATAGACTGAGAAATGTAGATACCCTCCTTCATCTGATGAAATTGTAAAGAAACAAATAATTTAATTTCTCCAAATATAGACATCTCAAATTCCTTAATCATAGCTTCAGAGAATGCTTTGCATAAATCATCATGTCCAGTGAATAGTATATCATCAAAAAATATTTTTGCTAATGGTATCGTGTTCTACGATCCTTCTTTATATACAAGCTACTATTGTCATAAGTTCTCTAAAATCCAATACTTACTAGGTAACCATGCAATCTTTCATACCATGCTCTAGGAGCTTGCTTCAGTCCATACAAGGCTTTGTGCAATTTGAAAAGCATATTCCTTTTGTTAGGATCAACAAAACCTTCAGGTTGCTCAAAATAGACTTCCTCTTCCAGAATTCCATTCAAGAATGGAGATTTTACATCCATTTGGTATACCCTGAATCCTTTATGTGTTGCGTATGCTAGAAGAGTTCTGACTCCTTCAAATCTTGCAACAGGAGAAATTTTTTCTCCACAATCAATACCCTCTTCTTGAGCATATCCTTTACACACTAATCTTTCTTTGTTTTTGGAAACTTCACCTTTTTCATTCATCTTGTTTTTGAAAACCCACTTAGTGCCAATCACATTCTTTTCTTTTGGTCTAGGTACAAGAGTCCAGGTTTTGTTCCTTTCTATCTTCTCAATCTCTTCATTCCTGGATTGTATCCAACTCTCATTATTCAATGCATCTTTAATGGATCTAGGTTCAATTTTACTAAGAAAACATGTACCTTTAATTTTGTTCCTTTTTATTAGACCTTCTGTCTGAACTCTAATTATTTTCTCAGGTGCATGATGCCTTCTGACATATTTGGCAAGTATAGGTTCCTTCCTCTTTGATTATGGGCTTGTTCCACTTGGTTAACCATGATCAAACATTTTGTTCTATTCTTTTGTCTAGTAATCGGGTTCCACTATCTAAGACTCGGGCCCCTCTGTCTGAGCCTTGGGTACCTCTGTCTGTGACTCGATTCCCTCTGTCTGTGACTTGGTTTCTTCAATCTGAGACTTAGTTTCTTTAGTTAGCATCTCGGGTTTCACAATTTGCAACAAGATTTGTGCTCATGAATTCAGTGGTTGACATGGTTTCTGTCCAATCACCATTTCCTGTGTCTTAGGTATAGTATTAGGTTCATAATACACAAAGTTTCTGTAGTCCTCAAGCTCTTTACTGCTTTTTTCTTCACTTCTCTCTACAAACCCATCAATATTTACATGTATAATTTCTATGACTTTATGAGTAGCAAGAATCAAACATTTATATGCTTTGCTTTTGCAGGAGTAGCCTAGGAATATATCTTCATCACCTTTTACATAAAATTTTCTATTTCTTTTTTCCTTCAAGATATAACATTTACTTCCAAATACTTTGAAATAATGAACATTGGGTTTATAGCCATACCATAATTCAAAATGTGTCTTCCCAGTACCTTTCTTTAGTTGAACTCTATTCAAGGTGTGAATTTCAGTGTTGATAGCTTCCTTCCAATATTTGGTTGCAATGTTCTTTTCAATCATCAAGGTTCTTGCACAATCCATAATAGATTTGTTTCTTCTTTCTGCTATCCCATTTTGTTGTGGTGTACCTAGGGCATATACTTGTCTCTTGATTCCTCTTTCACTACATAATTCATTGAATTCATTAGAAATGAATTCACCTCATCTATCAGATCTTAAGCATTTAAGTTTTTTTCCTGTTTCCTTCTCAACTCTGGCAAGGTACCACTTAAACTTCTGATTTTTCTTTAACAAACATAACAGTCATCATTATGGAATGGTCATCAAAAAATAGAATGAAATACTTCTCTCCTGTGTAACTTGTTGTTCCAATTGGTCCACACAGATCAATATGCACTAACTCTAAGAATTCTTCAGTATTGTAATTCTTTCTCTTGAAACTCGTTTTGCCCATCTTCCCAATTTGACATTGTTTGCATATTGACAATTTGGGTTTCTTTAGAATAGGAATACCTCTTACTCTTTTTTTCTTTCTTATGTTGAACAGGTTACCAAAATTCACATGACATGACCTTTTATGCCATAGCCATCTTTCTTCTACTTGTGCAATAAAACATGAACTTTCAGTGAGATCAAGATAGAATAGATTACCGTTTGTTTTCCTGCCAGTTCCAACTAGGTTTCCTTTACCATCCAGGAGCTTGGCCTTACCATTCATGAATTCTACCTTGAAACCAATATTATTTAGATGTTCCACACTTAGTAGATTATGCCTTATTCCTTCAACCCAATAAGCATTATCACATTTGATTCCTTCAGTTAGAGCAATACAACCTTTACCTTTCACATATCAAGGTTTTGTTAGAAACACTGAGAGGGGGGGGGGGGGGGGAATCAGTGTT
>MU225533.1:813680-844919 GCA_018584345.1 Thuja plicata
TATTAATTACTTTTCAGCAACTTAAACATAAATCAAACATATATTGAATGAAGCTTAACATAAGAACTCATAACACATGATATGATTACGGGGAAACCTTGATCAGAGGAAAACCCCGGTGGGAATTGGTACCCATAAATATTGTACTAGTATAATGAACCTGTTAAATTTCCTTTGCCCTGTTAGAAGCAGTCTTTACAATATGAGTACAATGACCTGGTTAAAGGTCTGACCCTGCTAGGAGTCTTTTACAAAACCCTGTAAAAGGTATATGGCTCACTTCCCAATAGGATGAAGGCTACAACCTTCTGAAAGTTGATATACACTATATCAAAAAGTGAACTACTGTGATGACACTGTTGTCTGATCAATTTCGTGTATACGTGAATGCTCTTACTCTCTTAAAGAGATATATCATATACTAACTTCATCATGCTTCTCTTCTATGTCTTCCTCTTTCATGATAAAAGACACACGTAACATAAATTTACATTACATACTTATATGTTCATATCTGAATAAGCGCGACCCAAAACAAGACTCTAGTCGGCCCTAAAACAAAATACACAATGCTTCCGATCAAGTCGGATCAAGCGTGTTTACAAAAATGCTAATTAAATTTTTATAAACATATAATCAAAGGTGCTTAGCCATTACATAACAAAATAATTCACGTTGATCAAAACACTAGTCAGCTTCCATGATCTATCTTCTGGACTGCTGGTCTATTGATCTGTATGTAACTTCTCCATACTATTTTTCCATACTATGCATGTCTGGATGTAGTATGTATACATGTCATACTACATATATCTGAACACGCAAAAGCTGACTCGATCTCTCACACGTGCACTGATGTGTTGATCGTTTAATATCTATGTCTGCACTGTTTTCCTGCATACTTAGTCATTTTGTCTTTCATGATAGAAACTAAACATGAATTTGTTTCCATGATGACAACACAAAATGAGTCATGCATCCTTAGGAAGTCAACTTGCCAATAGGTTCATCATTCCCAAAACTGACACTCGCACCATCATAGTGCTCAAGATGTTCAAATTTAGTTTTATCACCAGTCATGTGGTGAGAAAAACCATTATCAATTATCCAAGTGTCATTTTTGCTAATATGAGAGTAAAGTACAGTCTTTTCATTATTTTCATTGTCTGACTCATCCTTAATAGCAATGTAAACCATTTCATCTTCATCTTCATCACTATCATAATCTTTTGCAATATAACAAGATTTCTTACCTTTGTCCTTGTAGCTTTTGTAGCTCTTGAAATCTTTCTTGCCTTTGTACTTGTTGAAATTTCTCTCACCTTTGTCTTCTTTGTTTGGACACTTAGCAACAATGTGACCAACCTCATCACATGAAAAACAAATCAAAGGTATTCTTCCTTTTTACTGTCTGTTTCCTTTTGCAGCTCTCTTTGCAAGCAATGCTTCAATGATTTCTAAATCTTCATCATCAGAATCATCATCACTGTCACTGTCAATCTGTTTTCCTTTTGATTTCCTATCCATCTTACCAAGGTTTAATTTATCTTTGAATGCAGAATCAAAATTGCTAGGATTAGGAGAATAATTGTCAAAATTGTCCAACTCAAAAGTTGTAAGCCTTCCAACCAATGCATCTAGATTTATATCATTATTGCACCTCATCTCTTGAATAGCTAAAACTCTAATTGCATAGATAGGAATTAAATTTCTCAATACCTTACTAACCACTGTTTTGTCTTCAATTGTTCCACTGGAAGCTCTAATGGCACTAACACTTTTCTTGATTCTTTCATTGTATTTTGCAATGTCTTCTCCTTATTTTATTTTCATCTGATCAAACCGACCTCTAAGACTTTCTGCTTTGGATCTCTTTACTTTGTCATTTCCTCCATGTATATCTTGTAGTTTCTTCCACATATCATAGGCAGTAGGGCAGTCCTTGACTTCATCAAATTCAAAATAACTGAGTGAAGAAGCTATATCAACCATCATTATGTTATGATTCTTTATGTCCACCATCTGATCCACAGACATAGGTCTCGGTGGTTCCACATACTTGCAATCCAATAATTTCAAACCAATATCTCCAATAGTAGATAGATGTAGCCTCATCAAATCTTGCCATGCAATGAAGTTGTCTTTGTTAAGCTTGGGGGTCTCCCTTCTATAGGACATCTCTGATCTATAGCTTAGGCCTTGAAACCTTCCCTAAAAGAACCAAATGAGGTGATACCAATTGTTGAAAATGGGTTGAGTAAGTGAGAGGGGAGGGGTGAGTTAGTTACCACAAAAACAAATCCAAGTCCCTTAGATGTCTTAATCAAACTTATCGTTGTTACTCGATTAACAAAGATTTTCTGTTGTTACTCGTTTAACAAATCAATCTTGAAATATTAACTGTGATTATCCTTTAGAGATTAATTATAGAAACATAAAGAATAAACAAATAACATGTACACAGATGACACCAAGATTTAACGTGGAAACCCAATTTGGGAAAAACACCAATTGCAAATAGTTACAGTTTTTCACTCTTTTGAAGTGAGGCCTGTTAGGAGCCAACCTTGTTAAAGGTTACAAAACACACTGTTAGGTGTGACCCTGTTAGAGGATTTAGTCACCCTGTAAGGAGTGACTTTGTTAGAGGTCTTCAAACACTTCAATGTAGAAATGTTACCTTGTGAGAGGATTTATGAAAGACTTTTAAGTCTACTCTGTAAAGAGATTTGGATCACTGCTACAATGGTTAGAGAGTAACAATGGATTGACCTGTTCGACAAAGCAACTATCTTTGTTGATTCAGATCTCTACTCTGGCTTTAAACTGGATCCTCACTGATCAAATATTCTATTGCAACTCTATCTGGATGTACTGTCTTTAATCAGAATCCCATCTGATTTCGCCTTCACTCTTCATATCAAAACTCTTCCATATATTTCTGCTTATTTCTTCTCACTCATTCAATCCAAACTTAACCTTGTATATATATGATAGGCCTTGTCAATTCGGCTTGAATAACCTTCCAAATAATAAATAAAACTTAAGTCTATCGGCTACACATAACCAATTAAATATAAAATGTAAACTATTGTTGGTTGGCTGACACCAAGTGCATAACTCGGTTAACACTATAATCCTTCAATGCTTGACCGTTACTGTATTGCCCGAGTGAACTTAGTTAGAACTTAAAATCACTTTTGTCTTCTTCAATGCCCAAGATAACATGGCATACATTGACTGTGCTCGGTTTAGGTATAGACATTTTTGTAACATCACTACATTTGTGTAAACATCAATGACAACACACAATTGAATAATTGTCATCAACAAAAGCATCTCCCCGTCTCACCTCAATCTTCTTGTATAATGAATCAGGTATAGTCTTTTGTAACTCACTGAGTCCTCTACAAAACTTATGCAAACTATAAACAATAACATCTTCAATCTTCATTTTATCTACATCATCAAAGTTCTCATAACATCAATTTGTATCAGTTACACCACCATACTCCCTAATACCTATTGCAATATTATTTGTTGTCAAAATTATGAAATTTTTAGGATTAATTGACTTCTTAGTTGTCATACCAACCACTTTAGATTTCATTCCACTATCCTTCAATTCTTCTTGATCCTTATCTGAATCAATTTTAGGTTCATCTTCTTCAGCATAAGACTTCCTTTTTCTTTTTCTCTTATATTATTTGTCACCATGATTCATTATTTTATTCCTCTTATAGGTCCTTTGCACTATTGTAGGTGTCTTTTATGCTTCCTTCTCATTCTCCTTCAATGTGGAACTCCTAGTTGTTCTACTTGTAGCCTTACCAACTTTAGGAGTAACAATCTCCGCATCACATTTTTGTGTTGCAACAACAGAAGTTCTTGAATGTTTAGTTTCAAATTTTTTCCTAATCTCACTCACCATCTCCTTTGTAATACCACTTTGTTTAGCTAAGTCATCAAACTTTTTCCTATTTTCTTCTTTCTATCACAGGTGTCTTTAATTGTAAATGAATTTTCAAATAGGTCTCTTCATAAGTACCAAATATAGGTGTAATGACATCAATAGGTTTGGATAATAACTCATTAGCATGAAGTGTCACAATATCACCACCAACTTCATAACCCATCGGTAAATTCCAAGATGTTCTTGGTTGTACCACCTAAAACATGCATGTATCAGTATCCACAATGAAACATATATCATTTTTGTATTTCTCTACTATACTTGTTGGGATATGTTCCCTCTCGTGCATTCATTTTTTAAATTCCTTAAAATAATCCCACAAAGCACTATTGAAGTTATTTCCTAACATTATTATGCATTGTTTGATTTGCACTACTGGAGGTTTATCAGTTGACCATTGAATCTAACCAATTGTAGGAAAATGATTTTGAAAATAGAAGAATATACATGCCAGTAGTGAACCATAGTTGAATGTTTTTTTCTTTCCTTTCTTGATTATTTCCACGTTCATAAAGAACTAGCCTCTCATAACCTCACATAGGTTGTATTGAGCATTTTCCTTTATCATCTAATAGGCTACATGTATGCCTCCACCAGGTATACTGTTCAATTGGCTCAACTGATAAACTTTGTAACCGATCACCATTGAAGCAAATCTCACTTCAGCATCTTCGATGTCATTGATAGCAATAGCATGCTAATCTTTCTTAGACTTAGTAAGATGAGTGATCTTTCCAGCTAGAATAGTTCTTAAAATAGGTACACCACCGATCACACACAATCTAGTCATCACTTGGATAATTTCCTTGGTAATCTTGTGCGGTCTATCCAACCATAGAAACTGATCATGGACTCGACTCAGAACATATCTAACCCAATCGGTTTCAAAATCATCAGGTAGGTTAGAAATATATGCAAAACCCTTATGAGACAAATGCTTGTGCTCATCCTTCATATTAGTTCCATCACATAGTCCAACAAAAGAACCACCTATAGCACTATATCTTAGATCTTCAATTTTGCAATGAATAAAGGATCTCACATATTTAGTTAACAATACACCATGAGGTATCGAAGATAGGGCACTAGCAAGATCATTCTCTATCATCTTCAAAGGATGTAACTTGAAAATAGGTCTCAACTCATCAGTAATCTCAACTAACATAGGTGTTTCCATGATGCTAACAATGATATATTCACAACAAAACTTTCACGACATAAAAATACCACTTTAGTTTGGTACTAGGGTTCTTCACACACCACTTCACTTTAAACACGAAAACAAAATCTCCAATCTAGAATCACTTTGTAAACACTTAGAAATTGCTTATCTTATGCTCAAAAATGCACTTCTTGGATCATAGAGTGTAAAGTGACAAATGAAATTCACTTTTTCTTTTATAATGACTCAATTCCAAGTAATAAATGCAAACGGTCAAATAGTAACCTTAACCGGTCACAACGGTTAGAAACATAAAAAGATACTATGTCATAATCAAAAACATTATGTGGTCACATAGAATCTTATGTAATACAATTTTCTTCATCAGATATTAGTAGGCATTTAAATATGTTGATACATCTTACCACTCATACAAACTTAGTGGATAGGTTATAGTTATTACTTGTTTTTCTCCCTCTAAGCCAATTACTTTGACTTATTCAGAAGATGAAGTCTCCACATTACCCAATGTAGTGGAGTTCTCTATCATTTCAAAAGAATTTAATTCTCCTTTATTTACCCATGCATCCTTCATTTGCTTCTTAATTTCTTCAACATCTGCAATCTTATTGCCTTTATCATTATCAAGTCTACTCATTGGTTGACCTCCTAATTTATTCTTATTTACTTTGAAATACCTAGAAAGATGTTCAATATTATTATAATTGAGGCATTTCATACCAATTTTCCTCCATGGTCTAGCTTTGCCTCTACTGGTTCTCATCTTGCAATTCATTGTTGTATGTCCAAAGTTGAGACAAACAGAACATGTAACATTGAATTTTTTCTCCCTTTGGTAAGGACTTCTCTGGTTCACATATGGCCTTACATTGTTGATTCTAGATCTACACTCATTAGCCTTATGACCATACTTGTTACAGTAATAACAATTACCTTGAAAACATTTTGATCTAGCATTGTAACCAACATATCTACCAAAATAATTTGCAAACCTAGGAAGAGGTGGACTAGGTTTAGACCAACAAACATTAGCAGTATGTCCTTCCTTGTGAAAATTAAAACATACCGATCTATAATTCCTCTTACTAGGTTTGTTTTTTTTCACCTTGGGTGCAGTCTTATCTTCTTCATGAGTTTCCTTAGTACCAGATGAATCACTGAATTCAAATTTGGAAAAACGTAGTCCTTGTCTTTCACCATGTCTCATTTTCTTTGAGAGTTGTTCATCAAGTTTAGTAGAACTCTTGTTGAACTTATTCAACAAGGCATTATCATTTTTCAACTCTTCTTTCTTCTTTGCATTCTCATCTCTCAAATGTTCAATCTCACCTATGACATTAACTTTTTATTTATTAGTATAATGTAGAGGTTCCCTTAATGTAGCAATTTCTTTCTCAGATCTAAAAATTTTATCCATCTCAGCTACTAGGATTTTATCTTTGGCATTTAGGGAATCCTCAACAACTTTTTTAGCTACGTCTACAACTCTCCTTGCTTCTATCTCTTCACACGTTCTCAATGAGAAGTTGATGCAGCAGTGGCAAGCAGAAGCCTTCAATCAGTGAGCAAATGGTAAGTGTCAATCCCTCAACACCCAAGGTGAAAGGGTAGGTGCTAGATACCTATCATAGGTATAGTAAAAGGACTTGAGAAAGGTTATCACAACCCAACTATGCAAGGCAACCTAATCACTAGGTTCACCAAAGTTCCAAGCACCAAAAACCAAGGATCCACCAAGAGGTCTCTCTAGCACAAAAGACAATCAAACCCCAAGAAATGACTTATAAGACCAGGGGTGGCCTACAATCACTGTCATGGCCTATTTAGTTCCTATCTCTTTAGTTCCAATGGTTCTTTCATTTACAAGAAACCCATACCCCCAAGGTGCTTCACAACCTAAGGATTTGGCTTGTAGCCTTTTCCAGAGGATTTTTAAACATAAGTCAAAATGTTTCCAAAGGAAGTATTGAATTGGTCAAGGATTCTGATACCTTTTAAGGCTTTACTAAACATATCCAAGCATCAAGGAGTGGAGGTAAATAGAAGACATTGTTGTCACAAGTTTTAGACCGGACTAATAGGCCTAATTAGGGCTCCAAATGCACTACAAGTTCTCTTTCTCCTATGCCAAAACTCAAAATAATCATGGAGGCATGTGTGGACATGTAAAAAAACTCAGAATCCAAGATTTGAGACCTTGATGAATCCCCAACCAAAATCTATAGTGATTGTCCTAAGTCACAGATTGGTGCACACATAGAGATGTGCACCTAGGGTCTTGTGGCAAACTCATTCCTCTGCAAATCCACACTCCTAACCTACAAAATATGGAAATAAATTGAAAAATGTTGAATTCCACCAAGGGGCATCAATTTCCCATTGTGGAATTGGTCCAAACAATCAAGCCCTAGGAGAACCCTAGTTTTAAGCCTTAAATCCAGGCAGTCCCACTAAAAACCCGATATCTTACAATATAGGGTAGATCAATACATGAGACCAACTAAAAATGGAAGAATAATTAAGGCTCCAACCTTTGGGTTCACTTTTTCATGCCCTTACATCCGTACCTGTCCGTACAAGAGCATTGTCCTCAGAAATCTGTAGAAAAATAGTTTGTTTTATTGATTTGAAATTCCAAGTTACATATTCTACCTTCCACCTGCTTGAAAGGGATATTTTAAGGCTTCCCCCATCGGTTCCAAATTATTTTTAAACAATCTGACTATTGGGGGCTTTAATTACAACTTTTGGCAAAAAAGTTGTCAAAGTTGCTAAGCAACTTTGACAACATTTTGTGCAACTTTGCTTCCTAGGAGACCAAACTTGGTCTAAGTCTAAACTAGGGATCCAAGTGATCCAACATGGATCTAAAACATTTAAAAACATGAAAAATGACTAAATCCTAGAACCTAGGCCCATTGATCACTCTTGACCATAGTTAGCCAGTGGCTTATAATTGTGCCAATCCTGGAACTAGGCCTTACAACTTGGTCTAGGTGCCTGACTAAGATACTTAAGCTAACTAGAGTGCTTTTAGGACTTCTTGAGAGTATTGTGTGTTGGTTCTAGAGTAGGTGCTCCTGAACCATACTCCCCTTGAGTTTTAAAACTCAAATCCCTACTTGAGGGTAACTGATCCACTGAAGTCCCATGGTGTGTGATCTGGTCTTCGGTCATCCATGTAGCATCTATGGTGGGGAGTCCCTTCCATTTGACTAAGTACTGCATGTACTTCTTAGTTCTGGTCTGCCTTAATAGCTTTGTATCCAAAATTGCTTCTAACTCCACTGGTTTTCTTTAGGGAAGATCAGTAACATAGTCTTCATTGTTGATGTTTGTTTCCTCACCTTGTTCATTCATTGCATCTGATGTAGCTTTGTATATGGTCAGGTCTGCAACATTAAAGATTGGAGAGATTTGTAAAGTTGGAGGAAGGGAAATCTCATAGGCGTTCTCACCTATTTTGTTAAGTATGTGGCAGGGACCGACTTTCTTCATTTGTAGTTTGGAGTATCTAGCCTTAGGTAGTCTCTCCTTTCTTAGGAAGGCCCAAACCTTGTCTCCTACTTTGAAGTGGACCTCTCTCCTTCTTTTACAATAATTTTCTTTGTACTTCAAACTAGATCTTTGCAATGTTTCTTTTACTTGCTGTTGCACCTTTGTGATGAGCTTTGCCAATTCTTGGCCTTGTGCACTGATTTTGAAATCAAAGGGGAGTTCCATTAGATCCAATGGTCCCTTGGGGTGCAACCCATATACTGCTTGGAATGGAGTTTTACTGGTTGACCTATTTATGGAGTCATTGAAGGCAAACTCTTCTTGGCGAAGAATTGTATCCCAACTTTGTGAGTATTTCTTGGTTAGCCATCTTAAAAGATTGCCTAGGGACCTATTTACTACCTCAGTCTACCCATCTGTCTATGGATGATAGGCATAGCTATAGGTGAGATTTGTACCCAACTTCTTGAAGAGTGTCCTCCAAAAGTGCCCTTGGAACATTACATCCCTGTCTGATACAATTGTCTGAGGTAAGCCATGAATTCTAACTACTTCTTTGAAGAAGAGATTGGCTATATGAGATGCATCATTTGTGCTCTTACATGGCACAAAGTGGGCCATTTTGCTGAGCCTATCCACTATGACAAACACACTATCAAATCCTTGCTTGGTTTTAGGCAGTCCCATTACAAAATCCATTGATATGGACTCCCAAGGTCTTGAAGGGATTGGTAAGGGTTGGTAGAGCCCTTGATTTGTTGTCATCCCTTTAGCTTGTTGGAAAAGAGTACAGGATTCAATAAACTTCTTAACTTCATTGTTCAACTTGGGCCAAAAATAACTCCTTTTCACCATGTTTGTTGTCTTGTCAATGCCAAAGTGACCTCCTAGGCCACCACAATGCTTTTCCCTTACTATGTTTGTCCTCATTGAGCACTTTGGTATACATAGTTGTGCTCCCTTGAATAGAATCCCATTCTAAATCAGATATTTAGAGAAATCAGTGTGATATATGCCCTCCATTTTTGTGCAAATCTGATATACTTCTGCAAAATCAGGGTCATCCGGGTACAAGTGTTTGAGGGACTCAATTCCCACACTTTTTAATTGAACTTCTTCAATAAGACCAATCCTTCTGCTAAGGGCATCAGCAACTTTGTTTTCTACACCCTTTTTATGCTTAATGTTGAAGGTATAGGCCTGCAATTGCTCTACCCATTTGAGATGCCTGACTGAAATTTTTTCTTGTGAATTGAGGAAGCTTAATGCATGATTGTCAGTGTAGACTAAAAAATCTTTTGGGATCAAATAGTGCCTCCATTTCTTGAGGGCTTGGACCATGGCATAGAGCTCTAGGTCATAAGTGGAGTACTTTCTTTTGGCTTCATTCAATGTCTTTGAGAATAAAGCAACTGCCCTGCCTTCTTGGCTTAGGACTTCTCCTATAGCCAAATTGCTCACATCTGTCTCCACAGTGAAGACCTTGGTTAAATCAGGGAGGACCAAGATAGGGTATTGGGAAACTCTATTCTTCAAGTATTGGAATGCATCATTGGCTTCCTTTGTCCATGCAAACTTAGTCTTCTTTCCACCTTTGATTGTTTCAAGCATCAGTGCACATACATGACTAAAATTTTTTATGAGCTTCCTATAGAATGTTGCAAGCCCATGGAAGCTCCTTACATCACCTTGATTCTTTGGTGGAGGCCAATTAATTATTGCATCTACCTTCTCAGGATCCATCTTGAGGGTACCTTGTGAAATCACAAAACCTAGGAATACTAGTTCCTTCCTCATAAACATGCATTTTTCCAAGTTGATTACCAACTTGTGTTGATGGAGTCTTCTTAGTACCTATTCCACATGATCAATATGGTCTTCCTTGCTATGACTGAATATTAGTATGTCATCAAGGTAAATAACAACAAATTTTCCAATAAAATTAATGAATATCTCATTCATAAGCCTCATAAAAGTGCTAGGGGCATTGCTTAAGCCAAAGGGCATTACTAACCATTCAAACAAACCTTCAGTAGTCTTGAATGTTGTTTTCCATTCATCTCCCAGTTTGATTTTGATTTGATGGTAACCAGACTTTAGGTCTATCTTGGTGAAGTAGCAAGCACCTCCTAGTTGATCCAATAGGTCCTCAATCCTTGGCATGGGGAACCTATATCTTATTGTGATCTTGTTTAGGGCCCTATTGTCCATGCATAACCTCCATTTACCATCCTTTTTAGGGGCCAAGACTAATGGTACTGCACATGGGCTGAGACTCTTTTGAATGAGTCCTCTTTCCATCAATTCGGTGACCTGTTTTGCAATCTCTGCATGCTGCATGGTGTCATTTTGTATGGTGCCTTATTAGGCAGGGGTGAGCCTGGTATCAGGTCTATTTGATGACTGATGTCCCTAATGGGAGGGAGGCTAGTGGGCAGGTCACTAACAGTGACATCTTTATACTTTTGCAGCAGTTTTATAGCTTCATTTGGTATGGGCTCTTTTTTATCAGATCTGATATTATCTTTGGGTTCTAAGATTAAGACAAATGGCTCAATATCAGATTCTTTCAAGGTTTTTAACATCTCCTTGTCTCCCATGATGATCACAGTGGGTTCTTTTGCAGATTTGTTATCCGGTAGGGGCTTCATAGTAAAGGTCTTCCCATCTTTAGTGATGGAGTAGGTATCCTTCCTACAATGGTGTATGGCATCTACATCAAATTTCCAGGGCCTTCCTAGAAGGATGTGTGAGGCATCCATTTCAACCACATCACAAACAACTTGTCCTTAAAATCTACAATTGAGAATTCTATCCATGCTTGTTCTATTACTAGAGTTTGTTGGCCTCTTGTTAACCATGAAACATGATAGGGGCAAGGGTGTGGCATTTTAGGGAGGTTTAACTTTTGAACCATTTCACAAGATACAATATTTTCAGTTGAACCAGAATCTATAAGTAGATTGCATACCTTTCTATGACATTTGATTTTTGTTCTGAAGAGATTTTTCCTTTGTGGAGGTTCTTGGGCTTGTGGCACTTGAAGGAAGACCTGCCTCATTATCAAGCATACTCCTTCCTCTGGTTCCAAGTCTCTAGCATCAACATTATCTTGTTTTTTATCTTCTTGGACAAGTTGTACTCTCATCTCACCTTGGTTTTTGTTGTGTCTCTTCTCAGGGCATCTTCCTGCATGATGTCCCATTTGTTTGCAATAGTAACATTTCAATGGTCCATTACCTCTTCCTGAATTTGTCCTTCCCCTATTGAAAGGCCTTCTTCCTCTATAGTTTCCTCTTGAATTAGAGTCACTATTTTCTTTGTCTCCTTGGTTAGGGGTCTTGCTACTGCTGCCACTACTTTGTCCCTTGTTCCAAGAGTTTCCTTTTCCTCTAAAGTTCTTCCCACTATCATTACTCTTCCCTTTTCCAAAGTCTTGTTTTCTCTTCCATTTTTCCTCTACCTTGAGTGCCATTTGATAGCACTTATTGACTATGGTAGGGCAGTGTAGGCTTAGTTCTTCTTGAATGGACACCTTCAATCCATTAATGTATCTTGCAAGTTTTTCTTCCTCATCTTCAGCCATATCAGTCTTCATACATAGGTTTAAGAACTCCTTGGTGTATGAGCCTACATCCATGTCCTTTTGTTTCAGACTTTGCTTCCTCCTATGGAGTTGTACCCCATAGTCCTCAGGTACATATGTCTCTTTGATCAATGCTATCATCCTATTCCATGAATTGATCATGTTCTTCCCATTCTTCACCCTCTCTGTTTGGATGAAGTTCCAACAAGTTAGGGCTGCCCCTTTAACTTGGATCTTTCCACCTTTACCCTCTATTTTTCAGGGATGTCCTCACATTCAAAGAACGTTGTCAAAGCCTCTATCCAATCCAAGGCTAGATCAACATTCATCTTGCCATTGAAGTCCAGAAAATATATCTTCTCCTCCATGGTTCTCCTTCCCATGGATTTCAAGGAATCTATGAAATTTCTTTGGTCTGCAGGGATATGTTGATCAGGATCATCCTCCTCTTCTTCACTCCCTTCTTCATTTTCAGACCCATCCTTATGCTTGTCATCAAGCTTCTTCTCAAGTTCTTGAAGTCTCTTGGTTAAGGCTTTATTTGTATCCTTTTTCTCTCTCGCCATCTTTTCTAACTCACTATTTGTGACCCTTGTAGGGATCTCCTCATTCTCAGGAGAAGACATAGCTCTGATACCACTTGATGCAGCAGTGGCAAGCGGAAGCCTTTAATCAGTGAGAAAATGGTAAGTGTCAATCCCTCAATAGCCAAGGTGAAAGGGTAGGTGCTAGATACCTATCACATGTATAGTAAAAGGACTTGAGGAAGGTTATCACAACTCAACTATGCAAGGCAACCTAATCACTAGGTTCACCAAACTTCCAAGCACAAAAAACCAAGGATCCACCAAGAGGTCTCTCTAGCCCAAAAGACAATCAAACCCCAAGAAATGACTTATAAGACTAGGGGTGGCCTACAATCACTATCATGGCCTATTTAGGTCCTATCTCTTTAGTTCCAATGGTTCTTTTATTTACAAGCAACCCATACCCCCAAGGTGCTTCACAACCTAAGGATTTGGCTTGTAGCCTTTTCCAGAGGGTTTTTTAAACATAAGTCAAAATGTTTCCAAAGTAAGTATTGAATTTGTCAAGGATTATGATACCCTTTAAGGCTTTACTAAACATATCCAAGAACCAAGGAGTGGAGGTAAATAGAAGACGCTGTTGTCACAAGTTTTAGACCGAACTAATAGGCCTAATTAATGCTCCAAATGCACTACAAGTGCTCTTTCTCCTATGCCAAAACTCAAACTAAGAATGGAGGAATGTGTGGACATGTAAAAAAACTCAAAATCTAGGATTTGAGACCTTGATGAATCCCCAACCAAAATCTATAGTGACTATCCTAAGTCACAGATTGGTGCACACATAGAGATGTGCACCTAGGGTCTTGTGGAAAACTCATTCCTCTGCAAATCCACACTCCTAACCTGTAAAATATGGAAATAAATTGAAAAAGGTTGAATTCCACCAAGGGTCATCAATTTCCCATGGTGGAATTGGTCCAAACAATCAAGCCCTAGGAGAACCCTGGTTTTAAGCCTTAAATCCAGGCAGTCCCACTAAAAACCTGATATCTTACAATATAGGTCAGATCAATAAATGAGACCAAATACAAATGGAAGAAGACTCAAGGATCCAACCTTTGGGTTCACTATTTCATGCCCTCACATTTGTACCTGTCTGTACAAGAGCACTGTCCTCAGAAATCTATAGAAAAATGGTTTGTTTTATTGATTTGAAATGCCAAGTTACATATTCTGCCTTCCACCTGCCTAAAAGGGATATTTGAAGGCTTCCCCCATCAGTTCCAACTGATTTTTAAACAATCTAACCGTTGGGGGCTTTAATTACAACTTTTGGCAAAAAAGTTGTCAAAGTTGCTAAGCAACTTTGACAACATTTTGTGCAACTTTGCTTCCTACGAGACCAAACTTGGTCTAAGTCTAAACTAGGGATCCAAGTGATCCAAAATGGATCTAAAACATTTAAAAACATGAAAATTTACTAAATCCTAGAACCTAGGCCCATTGACCACTCTTGACCATAGTTAGCCAGGGGCTTATAATTGTGCCAATCCTGGAACTAGGCATTACAACTTGGTCTAGGTGCCTGATTAAGATACTTAAACTAACTAGAGTGATTTTATGACTTCTTGAGAGTATTGTGTGTTGGTTCTAGAGTATGTGCTCCTGCACCAGAAGTTTTTCAACTCCTTTTGCATGTTTTTCTTTTCATGCTTCATCTTGTCAAGCATCTTGTGCATGTCCTTATTATCCTTGGCAAGCTTCTCATTCTCCAAAGTTACACCTTTAACTATAGATTCATCAGATCTACTTTGCTAAAAAAATTGTTCAATAACATCTTGGATTTCAGTCAATAGTTCAAGAAGCTCTTGTCTCTCTTACCCCTAGAGATCTTCAACTGATATTCAAGTTTCTCAATCATGTCCTCAGCCTCAACAAGTTGTCTTCTATAACACTCCATATCTCCCTTAAGGATCTCTCCCAAGTTTTTAAACTTCTTCAAGGAACTCAGCTCTAATACCAATTGTTAATATATAGAAGCATTGAGAGGGGGGTTGAATCAGTGAAAACAAAACATATACTAATTCAACCATAGATCTGAATATGATTATAAGTATCTTCCACAAAATCAAACAACTAATTGTAACTATGCAATAGAAGTAAATTAATCAATCAACCACAAAACATAAACCATAACACCACAAATTTTATCTTGGAAACCCTTGTCATAGGGAAAAACTACAGTGGGGATGACACCCATAATCTCTTCACTACAGATAAAAGCGTTTCTCGGTTAAGATCCTACAATACCTTGCTAAGGGATCACCCTATTAGGAGTGACTAGTACCTTGTTAGAAGTACAATAAGATATGTCAATATCTACCTTGCTAGAGGATTTTGAACTCCTTAGAAGTCACCTTGTTAGAGGATTCACCCAAAAAATATATGTTAGGATCCACCCTATTAAGGGATTTACCTTGCTAACCTCTTGTGTTAGCCTTGAGAAATGAACTTGAATCGCTAATCTTTGAATGATACTGCTTGCCTGTTAGATCCAATCCAATATCTGATCACTTGATGCAACACACAATCTTTGTCCCTGATCGCAACCACAAAAAAGATGATCAACAACCCTAAATATTTGATTTAACATCCTTTTATATAGTTGTTCTTAAGTCAGTTAAACATTAAAAACAATTCATAATTCATCCCACAATTGACTTAATTCATGAAACTTTTATGTCGATAAATCTTCACATGTCGTCCCAAAAAAGTAATACTAAAATATAATAAAAAACATCATCATTAAATTAGCCTCCTTAACCATCTCATCATCAGGTATCAATCGACAACTCAACCGGTTCATATCGAACATTTACAAAAAAACTTTCACATACTATTGAGTAAATTGTCGCGGTCGTAAATTTGTACTCCTCTGATCATAATAAGACTCTGGTAATGATCACACTCCCAATACTCTCACCATCTCAAGCACTATGTATAACTCCAAATTGTTTTATCTTCATGCTCACCGATCAAAACACTTAGCATATCTGCTTCACCTATTCATCCTGACAATCGGTTAGGGTAACATATTCACCAAAATTAATAGAATTAATAAGTTGCCAGAAATGAAAAAATTAAAATCATCAATTCCATACCCAAATTCATCATAATGCCAAAATGATTTTCATACCCTTATAAAAAGACTCAAAATTTCAAATCATTGGATTTTGATGAAATGATAGCCAATTTGTAGGTTTTGGGCTGCTCTAAACATGATGACAATATCCATTTCAGACTAACGTACGCTTGAAAACTGATCAAGGATAGATCTCTCAAAATTTCAATAAGAACTTAGCATATTTATGCTCTTATACCATGCTGGAGTTTATAGCTACCCCTATAGATTCCAAAAATCACATGCAAACAAAATGTATATCACATCTGAAAATAAATTGTCATTATTAATGCTATGCAACCTTGAGAGAGATTAATCTAAATGGGAAGATAATATTGAGATTAACTTGTAAATAAATTGGATCAGTCTCTTTCATGGTTTCATAGCATTAATCATGCCTTTTTCTCTTCCGACGTGTAATAGACATTTTGGTTGAAGGTGATTTGTTGAAGTTGTTGGGCTAGCTATTAACTCTAACCAAAATTTTAAGAGAAATATTGGTCATGACAACGAGATCCATGGAGAAGTTAGCAAAATGTACAAAAAAAGATATAAAAGATGTTTGTTCTATCTCCAAACTTTTGGATACAAAAGTTGAAGAAAATCTCAATAGCTTTGAAGAAATTTAACTTGATAGTAATAATGAAAATGCCAAAAATGATGGACTTCTTGATGCTTGGATGTAGGGAAACATGATTAACATCCTATTTGGTTTATGACTTCCATAAGGAATTTTGTGTACATAAAAAATACCCTTAAACCTCCACAAATCAATACAAAGTGTTCTAAGGAACCACAAACAAAGAAAAATAACCTTAAAAAATATTCATATACCCTATTTTGGGTCATAAGTTAAAGGTGCATGCAAATTTGCTAGATATATACCACCAACTAGAATTAGAATAATCCATAAGGAGGGGATAAGGTTACTTGTACTCATTAAAGTATTAATATACAATAATGATGCAATAAGCCCACCATTTTGGAAGACAATTATAAAATTATAATGTAAAACCCTAATTCCACATATTGACCCTAATAACATTCAATGTGGTGTAAGAAAGGAGTATGATAAATATTACCATGTGTAAGGGTATATATATATAAGAATTTATAATATACTAAAAAGTAGGTAGATAAATAAAATACTGGGAAAATGAAGTGATAGAAAATTTAACGAGTAGGAAATTGTGGGAAAAACGAATAAATGGCTAAAATAATAAATATCCTCCTTCTAGACGATTTTATAATATCCTTTGTCGCAATCACACTACCACATTCTTTCTTATTCTCATTGTGACATTCACACTAGTCCTATAATATAAGTTTTTATGCTCAAACTCTAGCTACTGTATACCATTTCATCACAACACCTTAGCCAAACTAAGATTTTAGGTGGGTTAAGAATGCGAAAGATGGTATTTACAAGAGCTTAACCATTCCTGATTAGAGATATAAGTATCTATCCACAAGGACACGATGTACCACAGACCCTTCATTGTTGGATGGGAGAAAACAATGCCAATGTCAAGGTGACACAGGGAAAAATTTTGTATCTCATCTATGGGAAACACCTACAAGGTCCAGATAAAGGCACAAAACTCCTAAAAAGGGTACAAATCTTCACACCCATACACACGGTGTAAGCACCCTACTTATGAATAGAGGAGAAATAAGTGACAATAAGAATGTGTGATTTTGATTAGACATAAATAATTCTTATAAGGGTCTAATGATATAATAACAACCCCCACAAAAAAAACTATCTTGAGGATCAAACTATAAATGGTACAATTCATCTTCTATCCTAGGTGCATTGTGAGGAGAGGAAAACTGTCATGATCACCAAAAATCCCAGACAAATAGAAGAGAAAAACACTAACATAAACAAACTTGAACAAACACGTAAAGAGTTAGCACAAGAAACATTGATTAACAAAATGGAAAATGCAGCATAGGCACAATCCCCATAATTTATTAAGAGCAAACATGCCAAGGCTGGAGAGTATGCCCCAGAATACATATTTACAATATATTCTACTATCTGACAATCCATAGAGTCCTTTTCTTAGAAATCTTCAAAATTTATAAATTTAACAATATTTCTTAGCCAATTAAAATAGAGTTTCAATCACCCACCTAGGTCTAAATTGACTAAATATCGATCGACCAATCTTATTGCAATGCAAGTCATTGGGTTTTATAGAATAACCCTCTGGTTTTTTTTATCATACAATGATCACTTTTTTTATTATAATCAGGAAAAATGCTGAAGAATTAGGCATGGGTCACTCGATCATTAAGTATATTGACAAGTTTTTCTTTGTCATTGACTGATCACAACACGCTTGCCAACTATGACTAAAAATAATAGTCATGGCAGTTTTCTAACGATACTCATGATTATTCAGGATAACAGAATGATGTGACCTTGGAAAAAATTTTAATTTTACCATTAGCCATGTAATATACTCTTTGGTGGAATATTCCCTGAATATCCATGGTGGTGGGACAATCGTTGATGATAAAGAACTAAGGGACACGTGTCACACTGGTGAACCTTTGAGTGTGGATGCCTTGCGTGGAGGTGCTTGAGACTCCTCCTGGGTGACACGTTCCATATGTGGTGAAAGGTTTAAATGAAGGAACTCAAAAGCTCCGTGAACTTGGTGAACTTGGTTTGGCTGAGGTGGAAGGAAAGGGGGCCAAAAGGCAGACTTAGACATAGATGAAGTCTATAGGAGGAACAATATTTCTTCTAGAATTTTCAAATACCCACTGTGATTTTGGAAGCAAAAAAACAACTGTTGCAACTCCAAATTCACATTAAAAATCTACAGTTGACAAAAGCAAGTGGGATAATAATTTTGAGACCCTTCATAGAATATACAAATAAATTCTTCTAACACATCAAAGTCAACTTGAGGAAAAGTCAAGGTTTTGAAAAGGGAATTATGTTGGCCAAAAAACTAGGTAGACATATACAAACCTTATTGCATCTTGCCACATAAAGCAAGAAGAGAATTAGAATTAGAATATGGCATGTGGGATTGAGATACTTTGTAGGGATCATGTCCCATCTTATAATATAAGTATACCAAAATATTTTACCATTAAGAAAGACATGAGCGAAATATATATGTATAAGGACATATACGAGAAGAGATATAAGGAAATATAAAGAAGGAATATGATATGAATGCATGAATTTTATTATAAGGATATATATGATGTACTAAATGAATACAAACAACTTAAACACTTTTGAGTCTTAATATGTTGTGTATGTTTATCTTAATCTAGTAAATAGATAATCCTATATTTGAATCTAGTTCCATGCTACCTTAATAGGATTGATTCTGGGTGTAAAGACTACAACACTAGAAAGTCACTAGGGCTCAAAAATATAATTTGTGTCCCTTGAATATATTTATAACAATAATATCAATGACAATGAGGAGAATGCCATATTCCAAACTCCAAATTCATTAAATGCTTGAGTTGGGAAGATAGATGAGTTTACAAAAATAATCTCGTGACAAAGGATTACTGTTATATACCACAAGATATTATTTTCATAAATACATATGCAATGGAAATAAGTAGAATATTTGACTTCTAATTCAAATACAATCAACAAAGGTCATGGGCTAGACATGAAGATGTTCAAAGAGGGTATATGCATGAAGCATAACAACAAATAAAATGATACCAAGATTAAAACCTTACTAAACAAATACTAGCAAGGATGACTATGAACAACTCCAAAAAAATGACAAGGGACGGGAGAGGAAAAAATCATGTAGAGTCAAAAGAGTCTTAAGCATTCAAGAAAAATATTCATACAAAGGTGCACTCCAAAAGACAATGTTAAGAAATAGGAATAGTATGAAGACAAATACTAAAAGAATGAAGACTATCATAAGATCAATCCAATGAAGAAATTTGTGAGCACAAGGTAGGGGTTTTTTATAGAATAAGGGTATCAAAGATATTATAATAAAATACAAATCATTAAGCTTAAAGGACGGGAATAAGTTGACTATAAAAATGGATTCAATCTTAAGTGAAAATCCTCTATGGTTTTGCAATTGTGAAAGGTATAGTGACTAGAGCTAAGACAATCAACAATAGAAGGTAATGAACTTGAAATGAAGAGATAGTTCATGAATGTTAAAATTTGATATCAAGTAATTAGTGAAAGACCGTTCTATTAACATGAACAATTCTTTTCGATAGTCATTTATATTATAAAGTTCATATAGGACAATGACAAATGTGAAGGAATGAGTCAAGTATAACATTAGTTAAGTGCAAGAAAAAACTTTTAGTCCACTAGTCATGCAATGAAGATAGGAAAACAAGAATGTGAACAACAACAAATAAATAATGGTAAATGATAGGATCAAGGATGAAATGATAGTCATAACAACATTGTCAATTTTTGAAAAAGTGATAGTATTTGAAAGAGAAAACTCCTTGATGAACTAATTATTGAAAGAGTAGACAACTTACCCAAAATAACAATAAAAAATTAAAGTTGTTAAAGTGAGGTAACATGTTAAGGAAAACATGACATTCACTCAAGGGAGGATAACTGATAGTAATATATAAGAGTTTGTAAAATATCATTAGTATGGTAGTTGTGTTTCATCTTTGACATTGATGTGGTATATTTAGGTGTATTTGAGATGAAATCTTTAAAGATTAATGAATTAGTAGACTGATGTAGAGCATAAGTGTTAAAATATTATAATATTTGATAAAATATCATTTTCAAAGGATCAATCATGTAACGCCCCACTAGGGAACCCAGGAGAAGTTAACCTTAAACATGTTACTAAGTTTACAGAATGATTTTTTTTAAGAGTTTACAATTGATAAAGAATTGACAATGCAGAAGCAATATAACATAAGAACTGCATACTCATAAATGCAACTCATTTACAGATTACAAATCCTGAGGGTTCCATGACATAGAATTATGTAAGTCAACTAATCTACTAAAAGCAATTAAACAATATAACATCTTCATATAATGCAAATGAATAACAATAACATCATCTCATAATTGAAACCTAGATACAACTGATATCATAATGAACCAACATCCACTGTACAAGTCGCAAGGTATGTGAAAAAACTCAATATATAGTACAATACAATATCCCAGAATATTACAACTGAAACAATGATACAAGAATACAAGATAAGAAAGATAAGAGAAAGTTTCCAACAATGAAGAACAAGAAGGTACAACTGCAACAAGGATCGTCGAAGCAAAAGTTACGAACGTCGGATCTCAAGGGTAATAAGAATCACTACCACCTGACCTTGTGGAACTAAAGTTCCACTCCCACCATGCTGAGGAGATAACAATAGGCCCCACTTGGATAACAAAACCAAAGAAAGAAGTGACAACTAAGAAAGGGGATCCTGATAGCTCTCTAACTCTAGGTGTGCTACACATACTACAAGGTAAGACTCCCCAATCCAGAAGAAACTGACACATGCATGAAATCTAAGCTGTATATAGGGAGGTGTCATCATATATTTCTAACCCTTAAGTTTCATCCTAGAAACCTCTCTGGGCCCTGACACTTAAGTGACCATATATGGTATCAATGACTTCTCAAACAGACAAAGTCACTAACTATGACAGACACACACCTCAGAAGGCGGAAAGCATCATCTCATCCTCCATCTTAGCCTATACTAGGGCTCAAGCATGGGTAATGAACCTTATCTTATTAATTCATTTTAAAACCCCATTAATGTTTTATATTATTACTTGTTAAGATTACTTTCAGTAAGCGATCCTAGCGATCACTTGTGGGACTCAACACTTATTACAAGCCACCCCCTACTACACAACTAGATAACCTACCCTAATGCTCCAACCAAAAGAACCAAAAGAAAGAAAAACTACAACCATAAAGACTTCTCATAAATCATAAATTAAGATAATCACTAAGGAAAATGTTGGAGCAACAAATAACATATCATTTTATACAAGGATCTAGACTGTCCATCCCATACTGGACATCTCAATAACCAATACCAATACTCATATTACATCACAAGGTCGATGATGATAAAAATATCAATAGAAATTATCTCCAAACATGGAGTAAAATAATCATTCAGAACACAGAACCACCATAACAATAGAAACAAGGTGACCAAGATAATTAGTACTCAACACAAATGTGGTCGTCAAGATAATAATAATGATCAGAGACTTAGAGAACACACAACAATCAACTGATGAATAAAAATTGACACAAGAACCAATCAATGCTATAAGAATGGTTATAAATACTCCACAATATATACCCAAAGAGCAAAAAGGCATAAAATCTTTAGATAGTACAAGTCCGAAGACAAAACCCACATAGGGTAACAACCTACCCACATTGACACTTAACAACACCAAGATCATATGAAAGAAGGCATGCATACATTTGACATATTATTAACTCCATTTATATAACATCATTATATTTATTAAAATACTCTTAAGTCATAAATGATTTAGATAATAACATAAAGTACGCACATGGAACATATACGGTGTTTTAGTGAATCTCTATGATCTTTAAAATTAAATTATAAATTGATTAGATCATTCATATTAATTATTTAATAATTTTCAAATTGATTAATTTTTAATTAATAAGACTTATTAACAATTTTAACTTTATAACAATGAGTTTGTATTTCCTCTAAGCAGATCAGTCAGTAATTTGAATGGTATAATCTCATACGAAATGATACAGATCTGCAACTTATATAGATGGAAAGAAAATTTAATTTCACATATTTTTCATTCTTTCCATCCTAAAGATGAGGTCATTTAAATGGTGTAAAAAACAAATCTTTGTAACAACCCTGTTCGGGAATGAAGGTTACTAGTTTGGTAAAAAGACCATAACTTTGTTTTGAACCGTTAGATCATCATAAATATTAGGGAACCGATTCATAAAAGTATTAGTTAAAATCTCACTGAAGAGATTATCCTAATTATGTAATTAGAAAAAGTTATGGATGAATCTTTGCCATGCTCCGATTGAAAAATCAAGCTCAAATAGGCCTAATTTCACTATAACAACCAATATTTGACCCTTTATGTAGAAAGCAACCCTATTTAATTTTGATATATGTTAAATAAAACCAAAAAGGGTATCTTAGAGTTTCTTTATATTTTTAAGGTGACATCTAAAATGAAAATTATTCCCCACCCTAACTCTTCACAACCCTAATCCAAAACTGTATGTTTTCAAACCTATATCCTTACATACAGGTATCTATAATACACATAGTTCATAATAAAGGATTCTGCCATACTTTTGAAACTTATGCAACTAAATTTGTACAATTTAGTAAAACCTTAATGGATATACAACAAAAATGTATCCTTTTAAATCATTCTCTCCTACTGTTTCCATACAAATTCTCACAGAGTACCAGATATGCCATAAACATAACTCACAAGAACACCCTAATCCTCTGTATAAATTATTTTAGAAATAAAAATAACCTTAACTCAAAATCAAATCACAATCAAGAAAGCACAGAGAAAACAATCTTTCCTACAGAAACTGCAAAAGACTCAGAAACTCCTACCTTGAAAATGCCAGGTAGACTTGCTAAGAAGAAGAAGAAGAAGAACCAAAAAGTAGACTTCACCTTCAAGGTTTAAAAATATATTCTTTAACTTCAAAATCTCGATGCAAAACCTGCAATCTTGTCTCCTAAAACTTGTGTTCTGAAAAATCTGTGTCCTCCCTTCAAATGACAAAAATCCTCTAATAAATAAAAACTATTCAACTAGGGTTTTTAGAACAACTTCCTAAAAAACTTAACCCTGAAAAAAAAAGATAAAATAATCATTTTCTTAGTTTTTTCTTCCTTTTTTTAAATACAATCAATTTACTTATTTATTTATTTTTTAAAAGAAAGGAATACACAATTTCCTTTCTCTTTCTTCTTTTAATATTAAATAAATAAGTATTATTTATTTATTTATTTTCTTTCCCCAAATTAAGTATTATATCTATATATTTTTTATAGAATAAATATCCTTTCTTTCTTTTCTTCTCTCCCTTTTTTTTGTAATTAAATAATTAATTCTCCACAAAACTCATTTTTTAATTAGAATTAAAACTCAATTTTTTATTATTATTATTTAAATGCAATTACATTGCATATTATTATTTTAATTAGGGATAATATTTGTAGCATATTAATAATTTATTTATATTAAATATGTCTTTTGATTTCTATTTAGACATAATATTTAATTAAATCTTCAAACTTTATCTTTAGACTTTTAATTAAATACCTTTTAATAAATACATGTATTTAATTAATCCCTATTAATTAAATATCTATATATTTAATATTTTATTATTCTTAGAAGGTTAAATTATTTAAACTTTATAATTAACCTTTAATTACTCTTTTACTTACATCACGACAAAATACCACATTGACCTTCATGCATGCATACTGAAATCTGACCAAATCAAAATGCAGAAAAGATGCAACAACATAAACATGCTCAAACAAGGGTTCACGAATTCACGTCACCTCAACGAATGAAGAAGGTAGTCAACCATATACTTGTTCACTATTTTAGGACAAATGAGGACTTATTTTAGGATTTAGACATGAATGTTATGTCCCCTCTCTTAACATTGAGATAATGCAATAGGGCACGCTCATTCTAACAATTCAGGGAAGTCGATGCCCGATACCTGCAAACCTGCATCACAAAGTCGAGCATGTTCATAATATAAATAACAGACAATGATAGAGATCGGTCGATTGTGTGGATCTCGCAATGCAAGTATCTACGTCTCCATCCTCTACCACATTAGACACATCATACAGAAATGTAAGATAGACACGCCACACATCAGTATAAAACATATATGCTAACCATACACATGCAAGTACGGGGTCAGTAACATGCTCCTAACATATGCATAATCATCATGAAAATAACTAAAATATTCTGGCATCAAGATTGAAAAGTAAATTATGGGTGGGCACTACAAATCACATTATTAATTATTATCAAAGTTCACCCCATTCAATAGATATTTTCCTAATGATTATGGAAGTTATCGCTCATGCATAACATCATCATGGGGTGACAAAGTGTTATAACTTTTTTATAATGCAAGATACGATCTTAATAACCCAATGTCATAGTCAATTTTATGAAAAAATCAAGATGGAATAAAACATAGTGATCAAAGGTACTAAAAGATTACAAACCACAATGTTGGTTTGCACTAAAAGTAAAGTTATGATGTTCTGATTGCAACTTTGTTATCTATGTTTTTCTCTGACCAACTTAAATGATTATGGTGATTTGAGTTGTGTTCTTTTGGTTCCGACATGCTTGGGAGAAAGAGTTAAGAGTATAATTCTCTTGACCTATTGAGATCTATATCAAGTTATAGGTTTATGGTGTTTTACCTATGAATGGCTATGGATGACTATATTCTTGTGAATAGTTTTCTAGTTCATATATTGGAATATTGGGTTCTTCCTTCTTGCGGTTGACATATTCTGTTGGTTGATATATGAGGTTGTCACTTCTCAAATCTTATGATTTGATTTGACTCATAACAAGAGATATTATGTTTTGTGTTTCGACTTGACAAAGATAGTATAACAGTTTGAAAGAATGATTCACATTTATCTACCATCAAGTGATTTAATGTTGTCACTTATTGATATAGTTGTAACAATTTTAGGTACTTATATGCTATTTTCCATAGATATCTTGGAGGTTTTCGCCAATTTTTGTGCTTATTTAGATTACATATATCTATTGCTTCATCATTTGTAGCCACCTCAAGTTGTTTTGGTCCTTATGGTGTCGTGTGATGATCATGGAAATGATATTAGATCTAGGAAAAGGTGTACCAACATGGTGTGATGCTTCACAAACTTTATTTTCCTTTTGCATGCTTTGGAGATCGTAGATGAAACCAACGGTCTAATCATTACATGCTACATCCTATTAGGCCAAACCTAATAGAAGATATTTCGTATTGTGATGAATATATAAAGGAGGTTATCCTTCGAAGATGAGTCGTGGTGATGGATGAATATGTATGATGAATTATGAAGTGAGGAGTGAATGGACAAACAAACAAAGATGAAATCAGTCACAAATGCATAAACAAAAAACTATAATCAACATTTTAGAGAATGCACTACAAGTCAATTCATTCCTTGTAATCATTGTATCTCAATCTAAAGTTAGTTCCTTGATTTGAAAAATCTCGTTTTATCTTTATTTAAAGTTTTTACCTTAGTTAGGGTTTGTGCCCTAGTTTTTAAGATCTTTTCAAGGGAAGTGTGCTCCTTGGCATATGACTCAAATTATTATAATCATTTATTTATATAGTGTGACTTTAATTCTCATTGTGGTTTTTCCCTTATTGGGTTTTAGATACATAATTTTTTTGGTGTTCATGGGTTTGTGTTGTCATTGTAATATCTTTTATTGGAAATTAGTTGGATCAAATAAATAATAAGCATTTGTTGAAGTAAAAGGTTCAGTTTTAGTTCATGTTAACTCACCCCCCCCCCCCTCCTAGCATCTAAAGGTGTTTTCAAAAGGTACTCAGTGTATATTCACACACCCATGTAAGACCATACTTTATGTTTTTATGGTTATGTAGATGATGTGTATGCTTTCCTATATTGTACTTGTTTTGAAAAGAAGACATTAGGAAAAAACAATTGCCACATCTATGGATTTCTTATTTTATAAAAATAACTTATTTAAAAATGAGATTTGTTTGTATGTAAGTATTAGAAGTTAAGGTATTGCATTGGCCACCAAGTGGATAATCAAGGCCCTAGAAGGTGATGAATCATGGAAAGTTCTTGTTATAAATAATACAGCTCTTGTTTTTCCATGGAATGGTTAACAATGGCAAGGTCTCTTTTTGTGACATCCTTATTAGTAGACACAACTTAATCCCTACTAGTTCTAAGGTATTTCATAGTTTTTGGAAGAATTGGAATCTTATCAAGAAAAATATTACCAACAACAACTTACTCATGGGTAGTATAAGATCATTGGATCCAAATCTACATGGTGTAATATAGAGCATAAAGGTAAATATTTAACACTACTACAAGGATGTTCAACCAAGAAATGGTCCGATTTGGGCATCAAGAGGTTCAAAGATATTATTAGCAATGGAAACCTTATTGACTAGCCCTTGTTGAGTACAAGATTTAATATTCCCCAATCATAGTGGAGAATATATTCTATTCTTAGAGAGGCATGCAAAATTTTCAACATCCCAGTCTCTTGTATAGGATGGCAGGAACACTTCTCTGACTTCAACTTGTGTATTGGCTCAGTGTTATGCAATATCAAAGCCAAAGTTGTTTATAGATCCCTTACTAATAGTCATTACATTTATGGTCATGTTAATACTCGCTTGAACCTTAATCATTGTGATGGTTTTTATAGCAAGACTTTGCAACACATGCAGAAATTTGTTATTGAGCCTAAGATGGATTATTTCATATGGTTAATCTTGTTGCAAAGGTTGTCTTTTAAAAATTACCCTAATGATATTAACCTTTATTTGATGCATAGAAAATCTAAAAATATAAGCCATATTTTCTTTGACTGTCTTTATGCCAAAGAAATCTGAACTATTTTCTATCATGAATTTACCAGTTGGAACACTTAGGGAATTAATTTTATTAATGAGATTTTATTTGGTTACTTTAATAACTTAGAGAAGATGCATTATCTATTTTGGTTGTCTTAACTATTGAAATTCTTTGGCATCTTTGGAAGGTTAGAAATGATGAGACGCTAAATGGTACAAAGAGGATGCTTACTGAGTTTCACATAAAAACTCACTGATTTCAATTTATTTCTTTGTAGGTTACGGTTACTATGGAGATCTCAAAGGATAAGTTCAACAAGTTGCTAGGAGTGGGGATCACTACAGTGAATAGACAAGAAATGAGATATGCGTACACTTAGGCATATGATAAAAAGACCAACCCCATATTCCACAAACACCTTATGAAACTGCAAAATAGAGTGAATGAGCTTGAAGGAAAAAAGGTAGTTGGTAACAAGGAGTGAAAGAAACATGGGCCAAGAATCTACTTCAATAGTGAGAGGAATTACGATATCGAAGTTTTCAATTCCAATGAAAACCTTTATGTGGTGTCCCCCCATTGGGACAACTCAAATAGGATGATTTTGATGCTGATTAGGATTTTATTACTGATGTAATATCATGAACTGTTGTAATGTGCTTTTACGATATTTAATATAATAATAATATATATATCAAATATTTATTTTTCAATTGCAATAGATATATTAGATTTAAATTAAATATATATTAACTTCTTTATTTAAAATTACATGTTTTAGATAAAATAATATTAAAAATTAAAAAAATTGTTTTTTTATGTTTTAGATTAAAAGAAAAAGTACATTCTTGATAAGATAAGATAAATTTATTAATGTCCAATGGAAGACCAACAAGCATCTATGGGACAAGGGTCGGGGGAACAACAAAAAGAACAAGGAACCAAACAGGAAGAAGCAGAGAAAAAAGAACCAGTAGGGAAAGGACTAGGGGTCCTTCTCGAGCGGAAAGAAATCCAACACAGAAGGATAGTGACCCGGAAGAATAAGGGTATGGAGCCGTCGCCGTGATCTGCTGGAGGTCTTTCGCTGATGAGTAGAAGCACTGCGAGGTCTCACTGATATGGAGTGACTGATGGTGGAGGCACATGAGGGCCACTTCACACCCCGAACCAGGGGGTGAGGGAGAGAAGAAATCCATAATGAGTTGCTTGCTGACCAGCTTCTGGGGAAATAGAAGCTGCAAGGTATGTCACAGAGCTGAACCCTCTCCCATAAATAGCGTGCCAGACATCTCTGGTCAGAGTAGCAAAAGAAGGAAGTCAAGGAGCTGTAATCTCTGAATAAGCAATAAAATCTCCCTCTGATCTCATAGTATATAGGGAAACGGAAAATGAAATGTGCCTTAATCTCAATCTCAGACAATGTGCATAAACTGCAAATACGATCCTCTATGTCAATGTGATGATCAGTCTGTGCTCGCAGGTGGTGAGAGCCGACTCTGAAAGATCCCAGCGCGATCCGAAGAGCATGGCACCAACGCTATGATAAATATCTGGGTCGAACGATGATCCCATCCTGGATGTGTAAGAAGTGCCTAGGATAAAAATCCATCCTCGGACATAAACGCCCACTAGCGTTCGTCCAGGTCGAGATGATGTACTGCCTGTAGATGTCAAGTCTGACATGCTCATTCAACTCTTGTCTGGAGGGGAGAAGATGATCCAGAGCGTCCAAAGAAAACTGAAAGGGGGGTAGGCGATCAATATCAATCCCGATGGAACCCAAAAGGGAAGTGACCTGAACATACCAACAATGAGCTCTAGAGGAGGTTTCAGATCTATCCATCTCAAAAAAAGAGCAATAGGCGAGGTAACAGTACCTACTTCGGCCATCCAAAGAGTCTGCGAAGCAACGTAGGCGGTGAAGAAACCAAACCAGGTCAAAGATGGCTCCCAACCTAAAGGGATGAGCCCCGAACTCAGCCAAGATGATGTTGTGGGAGGTGGTACGATGACATCTGATGATACGTCGAAGGGGGAGAGTCTGTATATGCTCAATAGAGGCCCAGTCGGAATCAAGGAGAGATGGTCCCCAAACAACAGAGCCATAAAGTACAGTAGGCCTAACCAGAGAATCCAGGAGGGATAACTTGGACGAGGTGTCCTGAAAGTGGTGTCTAAAGAATTGTCTCTCAATCAGGGCAAGGGAACCCATCCCTTTGTTGATCCTTGGCTGAATGGAAGGTCTCAAACTGAAGCGAGGACCGGAAAACTTAACCCCAAGGTATGTGTATGCGGAGGCAATCTCGATCTCCTGTTCCTGGAAAGAGAAGTGTAAATGTGAGGTATTCAAGCAGTTGAAGACCATGACCCGTGTCTTCCCCAGTTCAATGTAGATGCCAAATAAGGCGGGGGAAAGAGGGCATCCCTGTTTCACCCCAATAGTGCTCTGAATAGGATCTGAGAAGCCCTCTGAGGTCCTGAATCTACCCTCAACACACTCGTAAAGTCTCATAATAGCAGTCAAAAGAATCTCAGATATGCAAATGTCTCTAAGTCTTTGAAAAAGGGCCACCCAAGGGATGGAATCAAACACCTTACGAAAGTCGATGAAGCAACAATAGACTTTCGTAGAGCGATAGCGAGCCTCCTCAATGATCGCCCGTAGTGTCAAGATGTGGTCCATGGTTTGGTAATCTGCATGAAAACCGACTTGACTTCTAGCCCTGTAGTCCAACCTGTCAAGCTACGAAGAAAGGATAGTGTTTAATGTCGTGGCATAGAGTTTGGCAAAGGTATGCCCAATCATGATGGTTCTTTAGTTGTCGGGGTCCGATATTGATCCATTCTTGTGGATCGCATGGATCACATGTCTCGACCAAGCCTCAGGGAAGCCGGTGCAAACCACTATATTAAAGAGTGTGGGAAGATAAGAGCCTAGTACTGTGATACCAAGCTTGAGGAGCTCTGCCTGAAAACCATCCTCATCAGCCGCTCTACTGCATCTGATAGATTTGACAGCCTCATAAATGTTGCATGCGGTGAAAATATGGTAGTGAGGGGGTGGGATGAGGTGGAGAGATGGCTATCCCAGGATGTCATAGAGAGTGGAGGTGTGGGAGATGAGGGAGGCAAGGTCGATGGTTGAGGGCGGAGGAGGGTGCCACGAGAATAAGGTACACCAAAAGAGCTTAGGATCATGGGTATGTGTGTTACACAAGGCTCTGCACTGTGAGGCAATGAAAGAATGTTTCTTCGCGCGAAGAAACCGGTGGTAGGAGTAACGGAGATAAACATAATCTGAAGGGAGGGACTCAAAGGCCAAACATAATCTGTGGTGGAAATATTTACAGTCATCGTCGAACCAACAGTTCATGGGGCAAGTGTTCCCAATTTTAGATCTGAAGATAGGGCGATGGGGGATGGAAAGGAAAGCCGACTCCCAAATGGCTTTGGTCAATAGATCAAACATGGAGGTAACATGGCTACACTTAGAGAAGTTCACGGGGAGAGGAGTCGACGCAGGTGGAAGGTGAAAAGGTCACAATCCCCCTCAGTATGTAGGAAGTGGACATGGTTGTGGGCGTGTCCCAAAACAGTCGGGATGCTGGGTGGGTGGGGCGGGCG